>CM067535.1:1307500-1327500 GCA_034509925.1 Hirudinaria manillensis
GAGTCAAACATCTGCCACAAAAGTCTCGATTGTAAGGAGATGGTAAATTTAACTTTAAGGCAATTAGATGTCGTTAAATATCAAATGTTGGGAAGACTTCAAACGAGATTTCGTGATCCCAAAGTTTCGTGGGCGAGCGAAAGATCCACCGTAAGATCAAACTTGTGTCCTAATTGTATTTTAGGTGGTCTCGTTACGAGGACCCCTCTGCCAACGATTTGTTACCTCCCCTGGGTTCCTAAGGGCTGCAGCCCAACCGTGAAATATTGATTCTTGAACTTTCAAAAGAAGGTGATTGACTCACAGGGCGAATGCAAGGTAATGAAAATGGATTTTTCATCATTCAGATAAATTAGCTCCTGACGGCAGCAGGTGTTTATGACGGGTTAGAGAGAAAAAAAAAAGTATCCATTCACCCGGGGCTCTAAAAATAGATCGCTCCGAGAAATTCTACCAACAGAAGAATGTTTGTCTTTAACGACCAGGGCGATAAGCAAAGCAAATTGTAAATATACGCACACGTACGAGGTAAGGTTCAGACCCAGGCGAGGTGAACTCATTGCGAGGGCAATCTAACCTCGCAATTGATCCCAGTACCTAAAAGGCTTCATTACCCCCTCGGGAGTTTATAATAAGTTTTTCCCCACGCAAACAAAGTGAGGGCAAAGAATTTTTAATGACGACCATCTCGCGCGCGCAATCAGGATCTTCAAAGGAGATCGGGACAGAGCCAGGAGTGCGAAGCGATTCGTTTGGTGTCAAGTCGTATAGAAAGTTAACAACGTTACGCACAACGATCTGCAAGGAGAAGGGCTATATTGTCTCTACGAAATACCTCAGTGATCATCGCTTCGACTACATATCAGACGTGATACAATAGCCGATATACAGCGACCGACCAAAAGACTAAAACAGGTGATAGATACAACACGGTTGGTAAGGTAAATACAATCAAGGCGACACTGCCTCTTCTGCAGATGGCAATAGGTCATAGAGACCTGCAAAAGCGACTTATTTCGTCGATTTATCATTTCAACGAACAACAAACAATGGAAACCTAAAATGGGCACCGGAAAAAGTATGGTTTATTCTCGGAAGAGGATAAAATCTAATTAAACAAACAATTCAGAAGAAGGAAAGCGCAAGACTTCCACTCTGGATTGAATATCCGCGCAGTGGATCTCATAATAATAATAATAACAATAACAATAATAATAATAATAATAATAATAATAATAATAATAATAATAATAATAATAAAAACATGGGGGGAAGAAACACGTGTTTAGCAATAACTCACATTAGAAAATAATATCGGGAATTATTCAGATGCTAGAAGGAGCAGACGAGCAGAGAATTTCCGTCTAATGGATGGCATGCAATTAACTTATCGAAAGTTAATAAACAAAGCCATTAATAAACTGATTTTCTCGCTAAGGTACTAGGCAACCGAATTTTTCCTTAGCTAGCTCACATCGCGCCCGATATTTCATAGGAAACCCGCCAAACACCTTTAACCGGGTTAACCAAATCGAGTCGAATGCAAACTCATTAGAATTGGGTTAAACAGCAACCAAGACTTCTGGGCTGTCAGAGTTCCATCGGTACTCTTCTTGTTTTTCTGAATGCAAAACCTCGCAGTCCGAGTCTTGCCGTGGATTATATGATTACCATCGTTATCATCATCGTCATCTTCGTCGTCGTCGTCGTCATTAAACAGTACGTTACAGTACGAGTAGCATTGATTCAGGCCGATCCGATGTGTCATGTGTCATGAGTTTTATCCTTCACGTGTCAGGTTCAGAGGAGACCCCTTTTCGACACGTTCTGTGACGATTTAATAAAGTTCTTCGTGGCTGCCATCTTGACAAAAACCTCCAACCTTTCTCGTATACGCTCTGAGGATCAACTTTGTACTCTCTCAACTGTGCTCTCAACAATCGCCAGACGTGATTCTTCATCATCCTACGTCTTCGCTAATTAAACGAGGAACTAAGAACCTCAGAAGTTTATTAGAAATTCATTCCCAGCCTCTTCTCGTATTGCTTAGAACAATCAAAAAAAACCCCAAAGATGGTAAAAAAAAAAACATCTTCGACAGATGATAGATGAAAGCATTTGGATCGTGAGTAGCGCAATTTTCACTAGGAATATCGAGTCGGTCTCTCAGAAATGAAGAGCTATCCTTATCATCACCATCGTCATCATCACTACCATCGCCATCATCATCGTCATCATCAACAACATCGTCATCGAATCACCTCTTAGCATTTTTCCAGCTACGTGCATAATCATTCCGAGTCCTTCATGGAAAGTAAAGTTTGCATCGAATCTAAAAGCATCATCATCATCATCATGCGTCCTCCATGAACCCGCCAGGAAAGCTCATTAATATGATAATGCGCAGACGATATTCTCGGTGCTGATGTATTTTTATGTATATATTATTTTCTAAATCACAAATTAGTGGCGCCAGTGTAAATAAAAATAAAATTTGTACATAATAACGATAATACGGATAATAAAAGTTAAGTTTCATCTGCTTTTATGTTTTGTGCCTCCAATAGATCGTCTCATCAAATGGAGAGGGGGCGACGAATCCCTCTCAGAACCCTTGCGGTCCTGGGAAGGCCATTATAGATCGAGGGCCCCTATAGATATTTAAATATTTAAGATGGCGGTCCGGTCCAATCGGCGCGAGGCATTCAGACAATAATAAATCAACTGTTTTTGGAATGACTAAAGAGATTTATTTAATTTTTATTTTTTTTGCAATCTTGTAGAAAAGGTGAATTCGAAATGTCATTCGAAGCTGCCGTTAATTATGAATGTCTGCTCGGCCCTGCCCCTTTGCAAGCTTTGGGTTGATGGACTGAACAAACAAACAAACTAAAAGAAGAAGTGAAGGTGGTAACAATAATTAATTGTTATTATTGGCAATTGCAAGTTATTATCTTATTACAAGTCATAAGAAATGAAATGACTCTGAATGCTAAAGTCCCTGTATCTTTATGGATGGCTCTTTATTGCCCTCATCCAGTATCACAAATAGGGACGAATCCCTGATCAAGGACGTGGAAGAGAATTGGGAATCGAGAAAAGCACAATGATTTGAATTAAAGAACTTTTTGTAATCAATTTGGCATTAAATAAGATCCACTGCAATTATGATTTGATTAAGTCATTTGAATAAATAATAAAAAATAAATAAATAAAATAAAGATAAAGATAAAAAACAAAACTGAAAAAGTAATTATATATGTAATTACATATCTACCAAATATAATTATGGAACCTCTTTATGAGAACTTTATGCTCCTTTTATATATAAAGTCTTGTAATTAAATTCTTCACATATATATATATATATATATAGAGATATATAATATCTCTATATATATATATATATATATATATATAACTGTCAAAATCCTATGCATATATATATATATATACACACACAATCCTATATACACATATATATAAATATATATATATATCCTTAAATTCTTAAGAACGATATAGTAAGAAAGTAAAGTTTAGGGCCCATCAGAATTTAAGTACAGGATAGGTTTAACCATTCTTAACTTTTAATTGTCAGAATCCTTCATTTCAATAAACCAAAAACCGTTAACCAATAGTTTTTTATATATATAGGTACCTTTGATTTTTATGATTATTTTAAGGACAGACTAATATTGAATATGAATGGGTTGACTCTAGGAATGAAATGTTTGGAATCACAAACATGCATGTTTTCCAAGTCATGGAATGTCTTAGGATGCCTAGGAATGAGCTAATATGTCTCTTAAGTTTAAGAAATAACCCTTGCTAATGACATCGATGGCCATGATGTTTAGTACCCTACCAATCAGCAAAATTACCATTTTTTTAGTTGCTTGTCAACTTAATCCAAAAAAAGATGAAGCACAAGCATTAGCAGATAATGCCTTTTATCTAGCATTCGTATGGACAGACATTTGTGCGGAGACCAATCTCTGCATTAAGTAAACAATAAAAATTTAAATCGAATATCAATGATCGTCGCTATATCATCAACAAACAAGGACCGCCTTTAACTTAGAGTAATAGTAAAATTAATAATAATCGAGCAGGAATCCTTTCTAAATGTCGTCGGCTATTTTTGAGTGCAGAGCCATGTCGTGTCGTCTTGAAAAAAAAAAAATGTCGTTTGAAAGAAAAATGTCATGCAATAATAAACTCCTAAAAAAACAAACTTCGAAACTTTGGAATGGCTCGTAGTTTCTAATTTTGAACCTCGGATCACGAAGCGAAGCGGATGATTCTCTTAATTTTTTTTTTACCTCCAGGGTCACACAAACACACATACAAACACACACACACATACACACACATGCATGTGAGAAATAACTTCGAATCACGTGGAGGACCCTCGCAAAAAGACAAACTAAATCAATTGATCGGAAAAAAAATATCGTGGCCAACATCTGCTTGGTTTAGGCAAACTGTGAGGATAGCCATTGAGCCAAATTTGTCAATCTCATTCAACTTTCAGACTTATGGCCTTCGATGAAAAAGCTGAAAGATGTACTTTTTTTTTGAGTAACAATAGGACCAACAGATTGTATTAATGGCTCTCTTTGTTACTTATAAAGGCAAGCAATTTATTATGTTAGTATTCTAATCTATAACTAATAGTTTGTAATAGTAAAAATAATAATAAAAGCAGCATATAATAATAAAATTTATTATTATTATTATTGTTGTTGTTATTGTTGTTGTTATCGTTGTTATTATTGTTATTATTACTGGGTTTTACAACCTTACGTGGCCTTTGCTTTGGCAAAATAAAAGTATGGGAGATTTTTTTAAATTTGAAATTCTCACAAAATATTTATTTATAGCAGTTGTCATATTATGTCAATCTAGTAATCCTTCAGACGTAGGTACATTAAGCTTACACTTTTCAAGGTAAACACCCCATAGATGTTTCAAAGTTTCAAATTAACTTTTTGAAATTTCTTTTCTTTGCTAAATATCTAATTGAAATCAGTAAATGTCCAACCAGGACAAGTTATTAAACGAGTAGACATGACTTACATCAAAACAAATCTATGATTTCTTTCAACGGTCCATTGAAATATGGACTTTACAACGGAAAGGCGTAATGTTCGACGACGATGACGACACAAAAAAACAACAACAAATTAATTCTACAAGTTTATGCAAAAAAATCTTGATAAATACTCATTGCATTACTCAAATAAACTGCAATTCAAACACTGCAAATGATCTTTAAGAGCCACTCGAAAACGTTCATAGATTTTTGCATATTTTTATGTTTGTGCTCCTATGCTTGTATTTATTGTAGCACAGGAGAACAACAACCAAGGGCCACTAAAACCGATTAAACTCATCAGCTTCCAATCATAATATCGACTAATACCTTAAGGTATTAATAGGATCTGAAAATCTCTTCAATAAATTCAGAATTGATGAACATTATCACTCTGAGGCATTAAGCCAACCAACCTACAGCAACATCCTTACTTTGTTTTAATTCTATGCATATTATGTAGGAAAACCGAGGTGTAATGCATAATTCGTAATTCGTACGATGAATTCCTTTTAAAAGGATCGAATGCACGGTTTCTTTTACCTTAAAAATCTTATAACCACCAGTAGCCTTTTGAATATTTTTTAAATCAAAGCAACTTTTTAAAAATTTTAAAACCTTCCTGCTTTTATCGACACAATGCGAATTAAGAAATAATAAAGAGACATTAGAAAGATATGGAATAAAACTCATTTAAGTCGATAAATAAGTGAAAAGAAATTATTTAAGATAAAAATAAATGTAAAATTCACAAACATAAAACATAAATAAAAATGTCAGATTCGACCAAAGACATGAAATCATAGAAAACTAATTCAGCAGACGTCATCTCCGAAATCCAATGAAAACCAATTTATTCGTTATTTTGAAATTTCTTCAAATTTTGATGTTAAAAATTAAACGGAATAATTTTTCTTTTTTTATAAATAAATATCATGATTTCTCAAAATTAATTATTTTATGAATCTTGGAAAATCCAAATTCAAACGAAATTTCAGAACTTTAATCCTACGTTGGAAAGAAGAATGCAAACGTGGTTGCAACGGAAGACCCGATCTAAAGCAAAAGAACTTCAATTATCTGATTATCGATTGCAATCGGAGAACGAATTTCAAATCCTGACGAGATACAAAAGAGATACAAAGTTTCTCCGGTTTGAAAAAGTCCAACATTTGCTGGTGCAAATCAATAAATCCACATTTGCAGTCACAACAAGCAAATAAAACTGCAAACGCAAACATTTCCATCTCCTCCTAGAAAAAGGATCCTACTTCGTCAAAAGTTGCATTCGACCATTAAATTCACGGCCTCTCGGGGTCGATGTCAATCGATCTATCGATTGAAAATGATTGAAAGGTATCACTCTATCAAAAGGTCACGTTCATTTGATTAGTGGAAAAGATATTTTTCGTGCAAAATGTGGCCAAAATAACATTTAATTTCCACGAAGGGCATCGAACGTCTCTAATTAATTAATTAATTAACGAGTTCCGTTATCCACCGTCGTTCTGGAGAAATGTTGGATTCCTGAAATGATGGAACTTCCCAATTTCTATCAGACTACCACCTCCAGGAAGAATTTGAACACCAACTCGCGCACTATCGAGTCAGTCGAATATTTTTGCCAATTTGATCAAAAAAAAAAAAGTAAATATAAAGAAGGAATATTTTTTGAAAATCGTTTCACGAAACATGATATCATCTTGCAATGTAAAAATATGAAAAAAAATAATCAAAACAGAGCTCCTTTTCCCACCTTTTAGCAAAACCTACAAAGAAAACATAAATAATATTAAAATGAAAACTACAAAATTGCTACCACCTCAACATACGTGGCTGTTTATGCAAACGTTGGAAATCTACGTATTTCTTTCAAGAAAAACAAAAAACAAATATAGTTAAGCAATTCAAATGTGAATGCATAATTCAGTTTTTGTCTCATCGTTTGCAATCAGCCTTTACAATTACATTAAATAAATGTTGAAAAGTCCGTAATTATAGATTTAATTTCTAATTTAAAACAGTTTATAAAAAAAACCTTACAAAAGGTTCTGTTCATTGAATGATTCAACCCAATCATATATATTTTAAGCCCAAACCTTCATGTGACAATCAAGTGAATTTCAAACATGTTTAACATCAAAAGCGTCTAACACTTAAAAATATTATTGATTCGAAAGGAAATTTAATGGGTCAACGTTATGTACAAATTAGTTTGCACCAAGGTTTATTCGACTACAAAGATTCTCTCGAGCCAACGCTAACGTAATTGAACTAGAATGCACGGCAAATTGTAATTGCAAATACCAAGTAAAATTACGAAAATTTCATGTTTTTTTTTTCTTCTTACGAAGCCCAACGAAACTTGTTGTTCGTTTAGCCGTTACCACCATTATTATCACTTACGGCATAAATGGCAAACGCGCAAATAAGGAGAATGTAAATAAATTAAAACTCACATGAAGTGTTCGTGTGCAATCTTCTAGATGTTATTGTTTTCGGGCAGTTTTAATCAAAAACCTTATCAAGCCATGCAAGTTCATTCTCAATACACCTCACTTCGTACGGCGATCGTCCGAACCAAAAAAATCTAAAGGTCTCCCTTTAAATCGATCGATTTCTAATTTAAACGTGAATCGATTAAATCAAAAGAAATCAAATTTCAGTCCAACTAAAAACGTCGAAACAAGTATCGGCCTCTTTCTTTCTTTCTTTCTTTCTATAAGAGTATTAAAACCTTTTAAAAAGCTACAAACCTAACTGGCGTATCTTACAACACCCTCTTACTTAGTGAGCGCGCATCGACGTACGAGATGAGCAAACAACTTTCCTCTCCTATCTGCTAAATTTTACAACATGGCCTTATGGCGAACATGGCATTACACACACACACACATGATTCGAGTGCTTTTCAACTTTATCCGTTATGTCGACTGGTTTTTGTGAAGGTCCCGCCATTTTAAAGAAGCTCGTAATGAATAATTTATAAGATATTTCGTAAACATACCGAGTACTATTTTAGCTGCCAATTGACGCAGAAGTAATGGCCCGAGTGCGTGAATATTATCGTGTTAATTTAATATAAACGATTAATTTTCATCCTTTTTTTCACTGCCACTCGTCTGGAAAGCAATAAAACGAGAGACATTTGCACCACCGACGATCGTCATTTTTGTTTAGAAAACAACATTCGAGCCGAAAATACAAGCAGCCTTCACCTCATGATTATTCAGAACCTCAGCTCACAGAGACCTTTCATCTCGAATCGAGACCAACCTTGAACATTCCTTTGGCGTGCACTCCGTGTCCTCATGAGGTCAGAGCAGAACCAGAAGAGGTCCTCATCCGGATGCATGCAAAGGGCACGATTTTTAATAGCTAAAAACCGTGAGCTAGCTCAGTATGCTCCTAAATTAGCATTAATGCGAAAAGAATGAGACTTTGGACTGTTTTCAGACATCGAGAGGAGGTATTAAATTACGTAGCGTTATGTACAAAACATTAGTTGGCCAAGATTCTTGAAAATAATCCCAGCCGCTCTCCGGCCATCGATTTCCTTATCGGAGAAGATAAATAAAATTTTTATTTTGCGTTTCATGTTTTTTTTTAATTTTATTCCTGGACTTCATTAATTTCTTCTTCGTCGTCGCTGAAATAGCTACTCCGCACGAACCTTTTCCTCTTCAATGGCGGAACATCGGACTTGGAGCTGTCCATCTCTTTCATCATCTAATATCATAGAAATTATAGATTTCATTTTGATAGTTTTTTGGAAATTCAATCTTCTGGCCAGCCACATATTGGCTCCAAAATAAGTTAAGAAAACTTCTTACTTGGTACTTTATGGCAAAACTCAAGGATTCGTCCTCTGAACGATCGGAAACATCTTGGCATTTGTCTTCCTCCAACGTTTCGGAAGATTTCCTTGAGGGAGGGAAATGTCACCGATGTAATACACGATGGTTACGTGTCGAATACATATTAAGGTCATTTAGTTTAAACCTCTTTTTGTGCTTCTTCCTGGGTGGTGGATCCCTGGGTCCAAGAATATTTTTCTGACACGCGTAACTGAGATGACCCTCTTCCTACGAACGAAATAACAATTAACAGTCGTCGATTATTTACTCGAATAAAAATCGCCGTCGCGGTACGAACGCATCCGAAGAGGGACGCGACCGAGCACGACCTCGGTTCGTTAGGGGAAAACGTTTGCAAAAGTCTTAATGTCAGTCCAAAGTCATCGAGTTAACAAAAAAACTGAAGAAAAACCGAACTACCCCGCACTCGTAACATCGTGACTTGTCTTTGTAAGTTTTTTTCTTGATGAATTCAGTCGTTCTGCCGTTATCGATGGCGATGGAACATTTTATTGTACGCCCACCAATCTGTCAAAAAATTTACGACGAGATTATTTTTACGTGCGACTAAAAATGGACCGTCATTTTTTTATTTATTTTTAAATTCTTTTTCTAATTTAAAGTACCTGAGTCTGGTTATGACCCTGAACGCAGTTGTGAGCACTCTCTCTCTCTATAAACAGCACGAAAGCAACGCCCTTGCTTCTCCTCGTCTCCCTGTCCTTCTGAACGGTGATTCTGAATCGGAGGCCAAATTAATCTAATGATTTAGTCGCAACAATTTGTTTTTTTTTCTGATTGTCAACATTGAAGAATGGTATAAAACACACACACGCACACATTTTTCACAGGATAAATTGATAAATTAAGCGATCCGTGGGGATCGTGTCTCATCTTTTTAGCAATAATTTCTTCTTAATGAAATTAAATGTGGCATCTTCGCATGCTCTAACAGGCAAACAAATAGGCAAACATAATTACTACGATTCTTTCTTGAGCAATTAAATATGCATGGAAGCTTTCAGCGTGGCGACAGAAAAGATAATTGATGGATGGGTCAGAAATATGTAAATGCTGCCCAATCAATCACTTCGTTAGAACTTGGCATCGATGCTTTATGAATTTAGTCTGAAATCTAAAATTTCCTCCCACTTCAGGAAAGTGAATTTATTTTGAGAATTCAGAATTATAATTAATTTATAAATTTATTTTTAATTTAATGCAAAGCATGTTTTCTCCATGGCTGACAGGAGCTATTCAAAAATAAGCTTGTTCTTTTGTGTCTGCCCTCTGGTGATTGTGTGCATAGCAACAACAATATATCAGCTACAACTTGAAATAATAAAAAATATGTATGCAATTCTATTCACTGAATAAGCTTCAGTTGTCATCAGCACGTCATAAAAAAAATTAATTTTCCAAAAAGATTGGACAGTTACAGCTAGCAAATCTTGTAGTTTCATCCCAGAATTTTAAGCAGATTTTGTTTACAATGAGTCCAATTAATCCAGAACTTAAATGAGAAATATTTCAATCTGCTTTATGTGAAGTGCATTGATCTCTCAATTAAACAAATTGTGTTGAACTAGAGGTCACTCAAAGAAAAAATATATTATGGCTTAATGTTGAGAGTATGTATCTGATTACGCCAGCTTAGGTTAACATTTCAATTTGCATATTTTTCAGCAAATCATCTTACGAACACTATTGGTAACTAAATATAGCTAAGACGTTCTAAAAAAAAAACATCAACAAAACACTTTAAAGCAGCAACTAACTTGGCTATTTTCCCATATTTTTCGAATAGTTTGTGGAGATCATTCGTAGTCAGTGAGAATGGGAGATTTGAAACATAAACTGTGCTTTTGCTCGGCGCTAACCCGCCACTCATTTCACAAGCTTTAATATTTTTTTACAGAATGGTAACTAAATGAAACGACAGACTTTATTTACAAATAAGCTTCTTGTAACGAAAGACTAAAAGTGACATCGATTTTTAAAACACATATGTTTATTTTAAAGTTATCAGTAATAATTTATAAATAAAGAATTCTATTTACATTGCATTTACTATGACACTCATTTTAAACATTTTATTTAGACATTTTATAAAATTAATTTTATATTAAGAAATTAGATGCTAAATGTTATTTAACTTTTTTTTCAAATTAATTTCATATTCAAATAGAATATCAAAATAAAGTCATTACGTTTTTTAAATTGTGAATTAAATCTGTTCAGACAACTTGAAACACTTCATAACGAGTTGTATTGGTTTAGACCAAAGGTGAATCGAAGAATCAAATACAAAAATGTTTTGCAATTACTTTTTTTAACTTTGAACGACATAATAATGATTTTTAATAATCGAAGATGAAACCATTTTTACTTCTTTTAATCGTAATTTAAAATCCCTCCACAGGTATTTTCTTCATCTCCTAACTGTTTTAGATTTTATCTAACAATAGATGTTTCCTTTTTTGAACTATAGATTAGCAATTTTTCTACAACTGAATTTGTTTTTGAATTCCAACAAGTAATTGAAATTCAAGGTTCATTTTGAAAACGTGGTAAACAAGGACACCTGAACTCTGAGGTCAATGAGAAGCACTTTTCAGATTTTTTACGAGACAAAGTTATTTCACGTCCTGACAGCAAGCAACAAAGTCCTACGTGTTTTGTTTTTTTTTGTTTGGGCTGCAGTAAATTATTACCATTTTTCAAAACGGTTATTGCATAATTTTAATTTTAATCTAATTTAATGTTACTTACAGTGGCCATGGTGCACTCTGTTCTGCTACTTTTTAATCGCAATCCAGCCTACTTAAAATATTACAATACCACCTTATTTTATTAACATCGTTATTTTTTTTTAATTCTAGATTAATTTTAAGATTAATATCAGCCATTCTTCATCTCTTCGTAAAATACGAGAACATTTCAGTTGTCCTTGTGGAATATACGCACATGATACTCTATGCTGATGATGTACTCATAGACACTCAATTAATTTAGAAAAAGAACTTCTGGATAAATTGAGATTGATTTGCGGTTTTGATGATCTTTTAACTCAACTTATCATTATAAATATTGTAAATATGTGTAAATAAATAAATGTAATAACATAAATGGATGATTAGGTCGGATAAAACTAATCTATGATGAATGCCATCTGCCATCTTTCGAATGTATTGAATATTGATGGAATATTTTAAGAGAGCTGTTTGCTAAAGACGTTTTTAGCTGGTGTCATATTTTGTAATTAAATAACATAATTTAAATTAATTCCATTACGTGATTTCGCTTCAAATTTTGCAAAACAAAAAAAGTAAGAATAAAGCCATTCCTTGTTCAAGTGGGGTCACACAAGAGTGTTTCCTCGCTCTGTAATTTCTCTTACAGATCATGTTCAATGACTTTTGTTGTTGTTGTTGTTGTTGGAGACCTTTGTTTATTTGACTGTTGTTGTTAGCAGCGTTAGAATTGTTGTTGCCCAGTTGGTGTGTTAGTTGATTCCTCAGTTCCAGCATGAGCTGCTGCTCCCTCCTGTGGTATTCTTCTTTCTCTCTGGCAAGTCTCTCCTTCTGAAGATGTTCCAACTCCTTCAGCAAGTGATCGGCACCACCACCGCCACCGCCACCACCGCTAGCAGTGGCAGTCGGCCATCAAATACATATATCACGTATAAATTTGTCATTAACCTTTGAAATATCTCTGAATTTGTTGAAATAAAGTATTTGATAAATATATACAAATAACTGGGCAGTTACCAGGGGAGCAACAGAAAGGATGATGGATGAATAAATGAACGAACGAATGAAGTCTGAAGAACTAAAATGACAAATGAAATTTAACTAGAAGGCGTCTTTTGATGACTTTATCTCTCAATCGAACCTCCTGTTGCTAAAAGCTCAGCGACATTCAACAAGTTTCAATCAACGCAACAGGACCTCATCATTTTCCCTTCCGATTCTTCGAGTTGCTAACAATCGCCAAACAATTCGGAAATGCCGGGGCCTTGAATTAAATTTGATTTTAGAAATTCTATCGCCAGGGCGAGCTACTGTTTCCATCGGAGCAGTGCCCTGTGGAGAATCGTGTTTGTGTTAAAATTTTATGTTTATCTGGTACGAGACTAAAGATTAAAGCATCCGATTAGAGATAAATTGTTTTTATTTCTCTGATAAATTCATCAAAAGACATTGGAACCCTCAGCGTAATCTCAGTCACGGATCTCCAGAATGCGACCCGCATACCCCAACGTCCCCCTCACCGCTGGAAAACAAACACATGAAAGGAAATCTGGGAGTTGATTTTAAAAAATTATTTCGCCTCAGGCGTGGTCGGTTGAGTTCCTGCCATAAAATTGACATGCAACTTGACACAGGGTTTTTAATGAGGTGTTTCTGTCTCTGGCAGACGTGATAACGATCTCCAGGAACGACCAGAAAGCCACTCAGTCCTACCCAACTTGAAATCTGGGTGGGGAGATTAAAAGGGACACCGTGTCGCGATCATGACAAATGCTAATGAGGACTTCCAGCGGACTTGCTGTTGGTCACGGAATTAATTCTCATTCGATCCGCTACCACCTGGAAGGAACAATGCATCGTTGTTTATCAACTTCTTCTCACCCAGCATCGCAGACTCCGCTTGCTACTCAATCACTCCGCTCGTGGATTGTGAACTCCAGATAAATAAAACTTAATTAAACAATAAAAGAAAATAGAAAAAGCAAAAAAAAGTCCAGAACGAAAAGAAACCTTGTTCGTTGATACCCAAGAAGTTCTGAAAACAGCGTTGCGAATCCTACGTTCAACTTGCGAGGTTTTAAATTTCAAACTTCGTTAGCAAGTCCTTGGATGTTGAAAGTTAAATTTGATTTTCAGCCTATTTAATTCCCATTTCAACCAAAAAAAAAAAAATCAATTCAAATCAAACAACGACAACAGCGCAGGTTGTTGCTGCTGTTGTTGTTGCTGTTGTTGTTGTTAATGTTGCCAGACACGTCTGAGCGGAGTTAACAACACGAAGTTCGCTCTACAGAAACAACGATGGAGCGACCGATTGACGTATTGACGTCATTGACATTTCTCCAACGGGGTCAAGTCATAGCAGATCAAACCACGGGCTCTCTGAGTCGATTGCACGGGCACAAGATGGATGAGTTGGAGGCGGTCTTTCTTATGACCAGGTGGCGTAATGTAATGAAAATCTTTCCAGATTAACTCTGTCTCGTTCGTTACCTCTTTTTTTTTTCTCTACTCATGATGTATGCCGAGTTGTATGCATTCGTGTATCGTGTTTTGCGTTAATTTATGCGTGTTAGGTTGTTGTTGTTGTTGTTGTTGTTGTTGTTGTATGTGTGTTTGTGATTATGTGATAGGTTTCCTGTCGTACAATGATGTGAACCAAAAATGATCGACATGCATGCTTTTGAATTTTTGCCGCGTTTTTTTTTTTGGGTGGATGGGGGAGAGAGAGGCTGCTCTGGCATTTGGGTTCCTTCTGGTATAACTTTTCCTCCAGCGTCAAACGTTTTGGAAGGTTGGAATTGACTTAATTTTGCTCAGAGCGGATGAAATGTCATGAAATATGGTGGCGATGAAGTCTTTATGGTGGCGATGAAGTCTTTATGGTGGCAGCCTCGTCTCGAGAAAGTTTATACACAATATTCGGCGCAAGGATTTGCGCTTTGAAGAGTTCCTTAATGAAGATGGGCGTGCTGGAATCGTCAGTGATAAATGAATGTTTCCAGATCGAGTGTGCTACCTACACCTCGCCTAAAAGAGGCAAGAATCATTTTTTATTCCAGGCAGTTCTGCTCACCCCCCACGTCCAATCCACCCGGAGAAGCCACCCAAATTCACCCACCAGATGCGTGTATTTTTATTTATTTTTATCTTCTTCTTAGTTTTTTTTTTGTTTTTTGTTTTTTGAGCGTTTGCTAACAACGTGAGCGGCAAAAAATAAGCTCTTGTCAAGCTATAGAAAAACTTTAGCGTAATAACCGAATTGCGATTCTTTGTGGAAGGAGGCGTTGATGATGACGACGACGATGTTGATGGATGCTTGGGCTAAAGACGTATTTACGCTCCAGTAAGAAGTCTATTTTTGCAAAATTGTTTTTCTTAATTTCAGACGAATTTGAATTTATTCCTTTAAAAGTGTCGTCGGAATTACGTTATTAAATTTGCCGAATTAAAAAGAATTTCATTAAAAAAAAAACAATTTTATTCTGATTAAAAACATAAATATTTACGAATCTACGAAGACAATTACTCCGATAACCACTCAAAAACCCACTCACTCCCCCCCCCCCCGGATTCAGTTGCGTCCGAAAAGCGTTCGAGTGATTGTTTGATCAACCTGCAAACGTGTGTCCTTCGTGTGTGTGTGTGTATGTGTATATATATGTATGTATGTGTGTGTGTATATGTGTATGTATGTGTATATATATGTATGTATGTGTATATATATATGTATGTGTGTGTGTGTGTATGTGTATGTGTATATATATGTATGTATGTGTATGTATGTGTGTGGGTGTGTGGGAGTCAGAAGTTGAAGGTAAACAAGAAATTCGAGGATGCATTATTAACAGACTCGATTATTAGAAATTTGTTTATCGGATCATTGAATGAAATACATCAGTTTAATGAGGAAAGGTCAATCGATGACGAGAGGCATGGGTCAAAGCCCGATACCCCCTTCCCTCCTCGTCAGAAGGTTCAAATTACAGCTGGGGTTTCACTGCCGGGCTTCAATCGACTTTACAATTTATTGATTACAATCACAGAAATACGAGCAAAGGAAGTGGTTAGGAATACAGTTTCAATGATCAAACGTAAACACATCTTTTAGAATTCATTCAGTCAACCCGTATCGGATGTTCGAGAAGTGGTTGTTTTGATTGATTTCAATCAAAAGGAAAACAATCAAATGCACTTTCCGCTATTTTAACCCCGCTGGTGGCCATTTTCAGTTGGTTCGGTCGAACTTTTATGTTCATAAAGTGCCGTGGATTTGAAACTTAAAAGAAACGATTTCGATTGTAAAGGCGACAATAATTTCCATTTTGTTATCGAAAGTGAAACTGGAAACGAAAGGGGATTTTTTTTGGAACCGCAAATCAACCGCCCGTGAAGACAAAGTGGTGTCCCGAACAATGTTTATTTGTTGTTTGTTTATTTTTCCACTCCATCTTTTCGACAGGAAAAAAATAAATTTATTTAAATTTAAAATTTATAAATTACACAAAAAATACTACTATTACTAATAATAACAATAAATCATAATTATACTAATAATTTCTGTTCACGACACATCAATCATCAGGAGATTAGCGAACGTTGTTTTGATCACGTGATCAGCATCAGTGGAAAAGGGTCGGCCAATCAGAGCCTGATATCGATCCGATGGAGTTTTATCTTGGAAGACTTCGAGAGTTTTTGTGTCAGGTCAAAGGTCGTGGTGACGCAATAAATCACCGGAAACAAGGCACCTTTACAGCACCGACTGAATCCAACATATTTAAGCATGTTCTGTCAAAGAGAGTGAGAGAGAGATGGAGAGAGAGAGAGAGAGAGAGAGAGAGAGAGAGTGTGTGTGTGGTGATGGTGACGATGTTAAAGGTGATGACAACGAGGACGACGACGATGACCACGTGGTGATGATGACGATGACTTTTGGTACTAATGAAAGAGTTTGAATGAGTAATGTCTTTAAACTGCATTTCATTAGCATTGATCTCTTCCTGAAAGGACAAGTTCAAAGTATTTGATTGTTCTCTTACAGGATGTGGTGATGGATGGATGGATGTATAGATAGATAGATGAAGGAATGGTTGGATGAATAGATTGATTGAGGAAGGATGGGTGATTTTGAGGAAGAGACGATTGAATGACAAAGAGATGAATGAATAGATAATGATTTGGTAAGATATGTTCGATAAGGAATCTGAATAATTAATCGCCAGTCCACGGATGGATGGACTGACGGACTGACAGACTGACAGATGAATGGACAGACAGACAGATGGATGGAGAAATATTTGCAGAAACAATGATGTGTCTCCTGGCGTTGAGTAATTTTCGCCAGATGACCGATTAGTCAACAAGTGTTTACTCAAGTAAGTGACCGCTATTGCTGTTATTATTATTATTATTATTATTATTATTATTGTTGTTGTTATTATTATTATTATTATTATTATTATTACTATTTTATTATTATTGTTAATGTTATTATTATTAAAGCGTAACACAATTTATTAAAAATTACACAATAGTATAATATAATAAAATATAATAATCATAATAACCATTATTATTTTTATTATATGTACCGACAGTGACTCCCCTTGACTCAAGCTTTTTATTATTTACCTTACAGCAGACGAAGGATAAGATAAAAATAATAACAATAATAATGATAATAATAATAATAATGATGATAATGATGACAATGATGATGATGATACTGGCAATGATGATGATAATGATAACTAGGTGAGATGGGCTGTGTTAATTAGGATATTAGGCATAGTATTCTAAGATCACTTAATTAAATTTAATAAATTAATTATTCATTAGAGCCATAAAATCGTCTGATTGGAGGTTGGACTCCAGGTTTATGAATATTTACGGCCAATTGGGTGATTATTGGTTGGCACTTTAAAGTGTTTATCCAAGTGAAAACAATAACGTCTTGTTGTTGCTTCCAGGCAGCGATCCGGCAGAGTATGACTCCACTCTGAGTGTCTGATTGTTTTATTCCAAGACTAAACACGCGCTCACACGCACGTATTCTAGCACGGACGCAATCTGGTCAGACGTGCAACACGTGCGAACCGACATCCATTGTTTCTTCCGTCTCTTGACCGAACATCTCCAGTCCCGTCCAGTCTTCCACGGATCGTCAGGGAGCCGTCGTATGATAAATGGAAGGATATTTCCAACAGATTCCACGTCTGACTTATTTATGTACGTTTCCTGTCTCCACCGCGGAGAGATGGAACTGGATTACAAGCAGGCCCCGCGGGACGTCGGGCTCCGTGCGCGGAAGGATTCCCTGCTTTCATTCAGCCTCAGAAACTTCCATAATCCACCCGCTCATCAATCCATCACCAATTCACGTCCTCGGGTTGCTAACTGGGAACTGGCAATTAATGCAAACCCAACCCGAGTAGACTACAGTCTCAGTTAATTAATAATAGTATAATAATAATAATAATAATAATGATAATAATAATAATAATAATAATAGTAATAATAATAATAATAGTAATAATAATAATAATAATAATAATAATAATAATAATAACAATAATAATAATAATAATACTAACAATAATAATAATAATAATAATAATAATAATAATAATAATAATAATAATAATAATAATAATAATAATTTCCTGAGGCAGCACAAAGAACGTCAAAACACGACAGGCTCGTAAGTCAAAGTTTGGAAGTTAAAAATCAAAGAAACTCGTCTTTTATGTGGATCTTATTATCTTCAAATTCCAGCAAAATATCCACGGAATAGCTCACGTATAAATTACGATTTAACATGTAATTTAAAATAATTGTTAATAATAATAATATTAATAATAATATTTTCCATTCAAAAATAAATAATTTAACTTTTAATAATATTTATTTTAATTAATCTATTTGAAGTTAATTACAAACCGGTAATTTCTCAGGATGATATAGCGCTGGATTCCTTAAAATCTGGACAATCTGGATTTGTCAGAGAAAGACTGACTTTATCTTGGAGATCTTTGCAATCATTTTTTTTTTGGTTGGTTTTTCCAGTTTATTTTTGGATTTTTAAATAAATTAATGCGTTCAATTAGAAATCGAAACTGGAAAAGGGAATTTATTTCTTTATTATTAGCAACTAAGCCATTAATTTATTATTATTATTATTATTATTATTATTATTATTATTATTATTATTATTATTATTATTATTAGATAATTATTATTAGTTAGTCATAAGCGCACAAATTGCATTAATACGTTTAAAGGAGATAAATAAATAAAAATTGAAATGAAATTAAGGATCCCAGGAAGTTATGAAAGTCAAAGCGAATTTGAATCAACTGAATTTGTCTTCAAAGATGACTTTTTTTTACATTTTAAAGTTTTTTTATATATTATATTTTATTTAGAAATATAAATTTTATTATATTTAGAAATATATTTTATATTTTAAATATTTTACAGTTTTTTTTATAAAAAACAGATTTTCGATTTTTTTTTTATATATATTTTTTTATTTTATTAAAAGCTGATTTTTGTTTCCTGACTCGAAATGGCTCCCGCAAATGATTTCAAAAGCACACTGGCGCCGTCGTGTCCCTGCATCTCGTTAGGGGTAACCTTTGACAGGGTAATGGAAGGACTGGGGCCTCTCGATCCATGCCCCCTTTGACCCTCTTTGGCCCCCTTTGGCCCCCTTTGGCTCCCTTTTTGGCTATATTTGGCCCGCTTATCCTTCCTCTCCGTCATTTTCCCATCTCCTCCCACCCTTCGGTCACGGGTGAGCGAATTTAGAGGCGATGAAGTACAACGAATAACGAATGACTGTTGGCTTGTTTTATGGGAATCCAAAAGATTATTGGGGCGTAAAAACTGATTTATTTCCAGCGTTTAAACAATGAATTACGTGGTCTTTGAGAGACTTTGAGAGACTGAAAATGTGATTTACACTCGAGAATTGAAATAAACTCGGCACATCGTTCCACAATCGATTTCAGTCATCAATTAAATACAGCCAGGCTAAGAAACATTTATGTTCATTTATGGTCCCTCAAACGACACCGATATCTTACATAAAAGAGCAATAAATATGCAATAATTCATTGGGAAAAGACTAAGATCAATTCTAATTTAAAAGCAGATTTAAAAAAAAAAATAATTGACACTCTATTTCATCGTAATTCAAATACTTTGAATTGCTATAAAATCATGCAATTATTGGCCACGTGGTATTACGAAAAAACAAAGGCAGGGGGCTGTTTATGTGTCCAGGTT
>CM067535.1:1330000-1412500 GCA_034509925.1 Hirudinaria manillensis
CGACGACAACAATTACCACCTCAAACAACAACAACAACAACAATAACAACAACGACGACGACAACCGATGGAAGCTTTCAGTTGTCACCAAAGATACCAACTAACGTAACATCACAAAGCATCCAGGAGGAAAACTAACTTGTACGTACGTACGTGTGTGTGTGTGTGTGTGCGTGTGTGCGCGTGCGTGCATGTGTGTGTATGTGGTGTACTTGCGTGTGTGTGCGTGCGTGAGTGGAGGACGTTAAGGACGTGTGGAATGGGTTCATCGCATCAGTGCTACCCACTATAAAGCCGCCGCTGGCTTTCTCTGACAAAAGAAAACTTCATATTTTCTTCATTCATTCATTCATTCATTCTTTCTTTCTTTCTTTCTTTTTTTGACGTTCAGTCGTTCAATGAGACTTTCTCTCAATTGATGGATTATTTTGCTCCCACAATTCCAACGGATTATAAATCGAGGTAGGAAATTATGGATAAATATTATTGATGATGTTGATAATAATAGTAATAATAATAATAATAATAATAATATCAATAATAATAATATGATGATGATGGTGATGATGACGATGATGGTGATGGTTATTGTTATTAAAATAATTAAATGTAACATATTATTAATATTAATATTATTAGCATTGGCAGTAATGGAACGGATATTTGTTAAATAATAATGTTTTCAAAATAATATAATAAAATATATTTTATTTATTAATTTGTCTTAATTAATATAAATTTACTTGAAAAGACTTTAATGTTACGTGATGGACAATGGACAACTCTTACAACCTGAGAATGGAGAATGTGGTTTAATTATCTCATTTATTTATTAAAAATAATTTTAAATTTAATTTTAAATTAATTTAATTTAATTCCAGTTTAACTTTTTTGTTTTTCTGACGCCATTAAAACATTTTTCGAAAATTTTGTAAATTCAAGGGAATAAAAAAATCATTAATCGGGTCTAATTCATGAAAAGTAATTCATTAATCCCCCTGCTTAATTGGGCCAAACATGGCGGGCGGGCGGGCACCCCTAATCACGTGATAGGTGGAGACAAATTGATTGGTGGAGCGTATTGAGGTTAATGGGTGCATTTGAATTACAATGAAAACATCGCACCATTTGGATGGCAACCGATGGCTTTTTGATGGTTATGGTACGCCTTATCTATGACGATGCTGGTGGTGGTGGTGATGATAATGATGATGATGACGACGACGACGACGATGACGAGGATGATGATGACGACGATGATGATGATGATGATGATGACGATGATGATGATGATGACGAGGATGATGATGATGACGACGATGACGATGATGATGATGATGACGAGGATGATGATGATGATGACGATGACGATGACGAGGATGATGATGACAATAATATTCTTTTCTTTGTGATTTTGTATACAGCTCTCTCTCTCTCTCTCTCTCTCTCTCTCTCTCTCTCTCTCTATCTCTCTACAGTCACTTAAGATCAATTACTTTTTATAACAAAACTTCCGCTATAAGTACCGCTCGGCCACGTAACCATTTATGTAGCGCTACTCTCGGAGTTGGCGGTGCAAGTCGGGTTTCGAACACGGTACGTTGTGACTGCTTTCTATGCCGTCAATCTGATGCAATCTGAATCAACTCTCACGAGCACGATGACGGTGATAGGAGTGGTGACGACGACGACGATGATGGTGATGATGATGATGATGATGACGATGATGGTGATGATGATGATGGTGGTGGTGGTGTATACAGACGTTTATACATTTGACGGGAAAAGGTGCACCGTGGATTGGTAGATGGAACGATGACGTCATTAGACGAACAAATATTCTCATTAACTTAATTTCCACAGCCTGATTTCTGCATTTGTCCGACATTATTCAGACGTGCGTGTGGATGTGGTTTTTATTTTATTTATTTTTTATTTATTTATTTATTTTTTTTTTACTTTCAAAGAATTAATTAAATTCATTTTCACATTAAATCGAATAAATTGTTTTTTGTTTTTGTTGTTGTTGCGGTTAGTTTAAAGTTATTATTATTATGCATTAATTATGCAAATATTTTTCCAAAAGATATGCAATTAGAGATGATGTTTATTTTTATTTTTTCATCCAGTCACCTTTCGCCTCCCTCGTGACCTTGAGAATGTCAACCAATTCAAGAAACCAGGTCTGTGGCCCGAAAACTGCGGCAATAGCTCTACACGCCTTCCTCATCATCATCCTCATAATCGCCGAGTCACGTGACGTGACAGGCAGCCAACAGTCGTCGTCGTCGTCATCGTCATTCGTTCTGGAATACTCCATCGTCGAGGAGCAAACTCCAGGTTCTATTATCGCCCACCTTCCCAGCAATTCCAAGGTGGCAGCTCACCTTCCTCAGTCACTGCAGGTGGCTTTCCACGTGCTCGGAGAGTCGGTCCTCTCCAGGTATCTCCACCTGGACACCTACACGGGCAATCTCAGCGTCCATGACGTCATCGATCGTGACGTCATTTGCCAGGGCCAATCATCGTGCCCCAATGAGCTTCAAATCGCTCTCTATGCCTCGGAAAACATCATCATCTTTAAAGTTATCGTGAGTTAACGGTCGTATTTTCAATCGGAGAAATACCTGGTATTGTACTAATAAATACTATTTTTTTGTACTTATACTTGTTCTTAAACTATTAATTGTAATTATAATGATTAAATATTGCAAAAAAAAACAACATAATTTTTATTAATAACCACGTGACGATAGAAACGAGTCATTCCTCGTGCAGATCACACTGGAAGACATCAACGACAATCCGCCGAAGTTTTCCGAGCAGAAATACCACGTGATCGTACCGGAGGACTCCGCGCCCGGCGAGAGATTTGCCCTTCCCTCGGCCATCGACGTGGACAGCCCGAGCAACGGAGTGGCAGAGTATCGCCTGCCGTCCGCTCCCTCCAATTTCAGACTGGAAATCGACGAATTCACGCTCGGAGATGAAGTCGCAAAGCGACCGTTCTTGGTACTGACGAGAGAAGTGGACAGAGAGATCAGAGACAGATTCTTCCTCTCTTTGGTCTGCTACGACTCAGGCAAGCCCCGTCTGTCGGGTTCGACCATCGTAGAGGTCGAGGTCGGTGACGTCAACGACAACAACCCGGTATTCGAGAGGTCCAGTTACGACGTCATCGTGCCAGAGGATGCTCCCATCGGTATGACCGTGGTCAGGGTCAAGGCCGTGGATGCCGATGCCGGACTCAACGGTAAAGTGAGGTCAGCAGGATCGTTAATGGAATTCATTAGCAGTTTTTGTTTGTCACATTTATTAACTTGCTTTAACCAGATGTAGAATAATTTATGCCGGGCGTCGAAAATCATCTTAAGATAAATACGAAAACGTCAAATTGTTTTTACCAGCTGCAATATACTGTGTCGATAAAATACCAGCAGCTGTTGAAACAAAATCACAAGTCGAAAAATGACACCTCAGTCTGCAAATCTAACAAATTATAAATTAACAACATCAATGACAACAACAACAGCAACAACATCAGCAACAACATCAGCAACATTAATACTAAAAGTTAGACCTTTTAATACTAAAAGGTAAACATTAATACAAAACTAATTACTAATTAATAAAAACAATAACAGGTACAGTCTCAGCCAGAAGAGCCTGACGAACTACGGCGAAACGTTCGTGATTGATGAGGAACGCGGAGACGTCGTCCTCTTGCAGAACTTGGATCACTCCAGGCAGCCTTCCTTCAACATCAGCGTGATCGCCAGGGACCGTTCAGAGTCCCCGGTGCCGGTCATGGCCACCCTGTCCATCGTCGTCGACGATGTGAACGACCATCCGCCTCAAATCACCATCGACTTTCTCACCGAGTCAGGGAAGATGGAGCTGGCAGAGAATCAACTTCCCGGAGTATTCGTTGGTCACGTTTCCGTCTCGGATGCCGACGACGGATTGAACAAGGAGGTCATTTGTGGCATGGACGGGGATGAACTCAAGCTGGTCTCCATCTATCCAGGAGAGTTCAAACTCGTCTCGAACATGATCTTCGATCGGGAAACAGCGGACAGACACGAAGTCACTCTCAGGTGACTTTACGATTCTCACGAAAAAACGCATAAGAACAACTCAGAATGACGACTTCAATTTGGCTTTAATTCGTTTAATTAAAATATATCTCTCGACAGATGTCACGACTTGGGCACACCTCAACTGTGGTCGAACAAGACCTTGACCCTTCACATCCTTGACCTCAACGACAATCCTCCAATTTTCGAAAGACCCCTCTACGAAGTGTCAGTGCACGAGTCTTGGCGTTCTGGCAGTTTCGTGTTGAAGGTTTCAGCGTCTGACGAGGACACGGGTGAACATGGAGAAATATTTTATTCAATTCAACCTACAGTCAAATCGCCAAACTCGGGCGATGACGTGACCCAGATCTTTCACATTGACCCCGAAAGTGGGACAATAACAACAATAGGAGAGTTGGATAGAGAAAGACAGGACGTATACGAGTTCGATGTCGTTGCCGACAACTTCGACTCCAAAATACGTACTCCTACGAAGGACTCGATGACCTCCAAGACACACGTGCGTCTGTTGGTCATGGACGTCGACGACAACGGTCCTCGCTTCGTGCTGCGCAATTTCACATTCCTCGTGGCCGAAAACCTGCCTGCCAGAAGCATCGTCGGAACTCTGACTGCCATCGATCCCGACGCTCCACCCAACGACGCTTTCGCCTTCAGACCGATCATGACAGGAGACGGAATAGAGGAAGTGTTTTCCGTGGATCCGAGTACTGGAGTCATTTCGACGTGGAGGTCGTTGGACCGTGAAATCAAAGAATTCTACTCGATGAGGGTCGAGGTTTACAGCACTTCTGACAGCTCCAAGAACGACTCCGCCAACGTTTTCATACGAGTTGAGGATCGCAACGACAACGCTCCGATCTTCGTCTTTCCATCGGGCAACGACAACGGCATCAGCAGCAGCAGCAGCAACAACAACAACCTGAACATCTTCCTCAATCATCCAATAGGAGCGGAGGTCGTAGCTTTTGCCGCCAACGACGCAGATGTGGGCGATAATGCGGATCTTACTTATGAAATGGTGGCAGGCAACGCGACGGATTACTTCCGGCTTGATCGAAAGACAGGAAGTCTGCAACTCGGCAGGGCTTTCCACGTTGATGACGTCAACAAAACTTTCTCAGTCGTCGTCCGAGTGAAGGATTCTGGACAACAGGAACAACTCGATTCCCTGACCACCGTCATGTTCACGATCCTCGACAGTCACTCAAGTTAGACTATAGACATTATTATTATTATTCATTTATTATTATTATTATTATTAAGTAAAATAATAACTAGCTATTACAATGACATCATACTTCTCACTGACAAGCAATGATTTCCGTGTTTTCAGTGCCACTCCAGTCAGGCATCCAAGGATTCTGGCAGTTGATGTCCGATTCCAGTTTCATCGTCATAGCCTCGTTCTTCGGTCTGGTCATCCTCTGCATCGTCTTCGTCATCGCCTTCATCACCGTCATCACGCGCAAGCTGAAGGAAAACCGGAAGCTGGACGCGAACGACCAGTTCGACACGAAAGTGAACCTGGAAGACCCCCAGCTCTCCTCATCGCTACTGGGCTCAGACGCCCAACTCAGAGCTGCAACGATGCAGACGTCCGAACACAAAACCCTGTCCGGCATACCGGACATTCTGGATTCGGAGCTGAGGATCGAAAGACTCAGGGTGAGTTCATCTGTTGACGGATATCTTTCCACGTCCGGTTTCCAACCGACTTCTGCTATGGTAAAAGCGTATCTGTAACTTTGGCGAAGGATACTCGGACATTTAAAGGGCATAAACAGGCGGTCATGCAAGACGCGTCACGATACCGGTGCAATGTTCCGGTTTGCACGATGATTGCCCGGTCGGTCGTGGCCCGACCGAGCTGGGCACGGGCCCTCCATCATGCGGTCCCAGACATGCTAACCTAGACGATTACACACTCAATCATCAATCTTGCTAGAGTAGCATTTCATACACGCGATAATCTTTACTATAGTTTCATGAAAGGGTCCTAATTTATTACCTCCTATTAGTCAGTTTGAGTTTGGAAATTGAACGTCTCTCGTGTATTTCTTAAACTCTGCGCTAGAAAAAGGTGAACGACATCATGTTGTTGTTGTTGTTGTTGCTATTGTTGTTGTTGTTGTGTTTGTATGTATGCAAAGAAAAGAAGCCTTGTTTGTCGATGGAGGGAGCGTCACGTGACACGCGGAGGTGGAGGTTTATGCAAACGTCGTCCCAATTCTACCTGTGGATGATCATTCCAGGTGGAGCCAGTGATTCGAGGCAAGATTTTACTCGCCGTCGTAATTGCCGGAAATGAGGTTCATAAAAGTGTACCAGCAACTGCTACGCTAATGAATATGCTAAATTATAAAATATTCCGACAATTAGTATTTTATCAACAATGTTAATAAACTACATTATAATATTACATTTATTATAATTATAATTATAATTAACTATAAATATAAGTTATTCTGTTAACGAATAAACTAGCACAGGCTCCATAAGGGAGCGATAAAGCATGAATCGTTCTTAGCGTACGAATACATCTTCACGAGCGTCAATGAGTTTTGAGTAACCGGAGTTAAGAAGGATCTTTGGAGAGTTTATTTCTTGTCAGATAAGCCGAAAAGTTTAATTGTGAAGATGTGTCGAAGATAAGATGGTCTTAGTGGGAGTGAAGGATTTTATGATTACAAGATTCGACGTGGGCTGATAGTCCGAGATTATTCCCCTGCGCTAAGATTTGAATTCTTTCCCGTAGCCAGAGGTGCTAATTTCGATGTTGTTCATGCAAAACGTTACCGGCTCCTCTCCTCATTCGAGGCATTAATCAAACCTCTCCCCCTTTCTCGATCTGTCAATCCACGGGTCTTGGCGCCGTTTTCTTTTATGCCTGAGCGTCTGACGGATGCTGAACTGCATCTTACGCCATGTTAGACTCGGTCAGAGGATTGCCAAAGAGACCTTCTGTAGGTTGTTTTCTGAAGAACAAATTAGTTCCTACTTCGAGCAAAACGAGACAGGGCTTGCCCCCGTTCTCTGGAATAAATCAAAGAACTGAAAATAATGCTCTTCGAGATGAGAAAGTCAAACTGAAGAAGAAAGATGAATTGCCATGGAAGGTTATTTACGATCCGAAAGGGGATGAATGAAGTGATCCTGAGTGATGCTCATCTGCCAATGGGAAGCAGTTATTAATATTCAGTGCTCAATAAACTCGTGTCCACCCACGTCGGGTCAGAGGTTAAAAATGCATTCCACTCTTATTTTCTTTCATCCATCCATTCATCCATCCATCCATCGATCCATCCGTCCCTTCTTCATTACATCGTCCTCGACTGCTTTGATTTGACGAGTGTACGTTTACAGCACGATACGAGCTGCTATTTTAAATGAAACTCGAGACTCAAAATGCAGGCACCAGTTTCAATTTCCAACTTTTACTGACTCGAGCGAGGGAGGAACCCAAGCGGTCCCCTACGCCACATTCCATCCGTCCATACCCCTACTTCACCACCCTCAAATCCACCTATCCACCCTCAAAACCTGGATGGTGCTGAGAAGTCGCGTTGACTTTTGAGGCGTTGATGCACCTGACTACGAACATCCTTGAACTGAACCTGTTTTCATTATCAAAGTGGGAACGCAGTGCACTCTGAAATCCTTTTGAAGAACGAAATTTGATGTGAGAAATATTAATTGACAATAATAGTTATTATTATTATCGTCACGATGATGGTGGTATTATAAATATAATTATTATTATTATTACTCCAAGTTAATCTCGGTCAGTGCAATACACGACACGTTAATAAGCCAAGCATCAACCAAGATCTCAGACCATTTATAATTATAATAATAATAATAATAATTATTATTATTATTATTATAATTATCCTGATGTTAAATGGAGGAAATTATTAGGCCTTAATGATATCGAATGAGTAAAGTAGAGTAGATGGGGAATATCCACCCCCATTCATCATCAACTCCACCCTCCCCTCCACCCTCCCCTCTTCTCCCCTCCCCTCCTCTCCCCTTCAACTTCCGCTTTCCCCACCCTTCCTAGGGCTTGGTCACGTGACGTTTTCATGACTTGAAACTTCATGAAGCGAATCTTGTGATCAAAAGATGGAAAAAGTTGATGTCGTTGTACTTGTCTTAATGGACGGATTAAATAATGAATGACGCTGGAATATTATGTGACATCAAACAAATTCCTTTCGACCGACACGAGTTAGCTGTACGCCAGAGGCCGCCTTATTCAACTCCAGTCTTTCGGAAATTTTTGAGCATCTAATTATTATTATTATTATTATTATTATTATTATTATTATTATTATTATTATTATTATTATTATTATTATTATTATTATTATTATTATTATTACTATTATTATTATTACTCAGGTCAACCCCATGACCTTTCCCTTCGCCCCCAAACCTTACCCCTAACCTTTCAAACCCCTCTCAAGTAAGAGGTCATACCCTGCACCAATTTCTGGTGCTACGCAGGTCCTCACACGTGTTCGTGGCGACAATCAACTTCAATGAAAGCGTTCAATAATTGGACTCTAAATTCTTTTTGATGTTATTTTCATTTATATATATAATTATATTTATATTTTTCGTCTTTTTCTTCTTTTTTCGGACGAATTCGAATAAAACAGGCAGGTGAGAAAAATTCCGTCAACTCTCTCACCTGGTCGATAATTGCAGGTGTGATGTTAGCGCGTGTTGCTGAGGATCGGAGGGATTTATTAAGGATTCAGTATTCGATTGGCCCGTCATATTTGACAAATTAATTTCTCCTTCTTTGTGTAAGGAACCTCTATTTATGACGCTTTCCATTGGATATTACCATCGTCGTCGTCGTCGTCGTCACCTTCATCATCATCATCGTCGTCGTTGGTGTTGATGGTGTTGTTGGTGGTGTTAGTGAGTAATCTTTAGGAATGAAATGGTGTTGGTCATGAAATCTTCACGATGTTAATGTAGTTTTCGATTGGCCCCCTGAGATGCCAAGGTCTTCATGAGGGTGATGATGACGATGACGATGGCGATAATGGTGATGATGACCACGACGATGATGATGTTGATGTTGATGATGACGTAATGGAAAAATCACTCCTTAGAGACCAATGCGGATCAAAAATTTGTGCGCAACTTTTTAATAAAACCCCGATAATTTTGGGGTCATCAAAATTCTTAGCCAATGCAGAGGATAACGTATCTCTTTCAATCTCAGGATATCACCGATGCAAGTACCATCGTCATCGTCGTCTTCATCATCATCACAGCATGGTTATTGGTCGACCAATTGACATTAAATAGTTCAATTGATAGCGACAATTGGTTAAATTTTAAATTTAACTGAATTATATTATATTATATTATATTATATTATATTATATTATATTATATTATATTATATTATATTATATTATATTATATTATATTATATTATATTATATTATATTATATTATATTATATTATATTATATTATATTATATTATATTATATTATATTATATTATATTATATTATATTATATTATATTATATTATATTATATTATATTATATTATATTATATTATATTATATTATATTATATTATATTATATTATATTATATTATATTATATTATTATATTATATTATATTATATTATATTATATTATATTATATTATATTATATTATATTATATTATATTATATTATATTATATTATTATATTATATTATATTATATTATATTATATTATATTATATTATATTATATTATATTATATTATATTATATTATATTATATTATATTATATTATATTATATTATATTATATTATATTATATTATATTATATTATATTATATTATATTATATTATATTATATTATATTATATTAATGGCATTATAAAAGTTAAGTTCATTCTTAACAATCGAAGCGGCCAGTTAGCTTATGAAAGAGCACAGCATTTGACAAATCGTAACGTTTTTTTCCCCGACTTCTTCCAATTCACCGTCAGTCCTTGATTCCGGATCCACTCTTTCATGGAAAAATGAAACGAATTCCATCCATGCTCCTTGGTCCTTTCGCTTAATAGATATAACAAGCCCTGTTGGATCAACACGTGCCATGTACTCCGTCATAGTCGTTGTCATCGTCTTCGTAATCATCATCATCACTACCATACCATCACCACCAACGGTATCGGCTGCTATTAGCCCACTATTACATTTGTTCATCATCATCATCATCATCATCGCTGTCGATCGATTGTCATCATTTTAATCGCATCTCCACCCACGGAAGATGAAATGCCTGACGAACGCCACACGTTTCCGGCCGTGCTCGTCTGCTGCTGTGGCGCGCATTCATTATCTTTTTATGTCCATGTTTTATGGCTCTCGTCTCGATGTTCGGCCTCGTATCACAGCATTTCCATCCATCAATTCGGTTATCGGCCAACTGGACCGGTTGCTGTGGAGTTTATCTCTAATTGGAGGCATGGATCGAAGCAGACGGTATTATCAACTCTGACGACGTCCTCGGGCCGAGCCCACTTCATTTTTAGCCGCTCCTCCGTCGTAAATCGGAGTGGAAAGCCGAAGGTTTGAACTCGTCTGGAGACGAGGTTCTCCAGTGGAAAAGTGAAGTCTTTCCAAGGTCAATCCTCCATCGAAGTTCCTTTGGGTTTTCAGGATCATCAGCAGCAGGACTCGATCACCTCTTCACTTTAATTGGTCGTTTGGCGAAAAGTTTAGCATTTTAATATCAGAGCTGGGATTATTGGACAACTAAGCCTTCGATTAAAACTCCATTTAATTAAAATTTGACAAAATTAAAGTCCATCACACATGAGTCATGAGCTTTATAAAAATGTTCAGTCTGACTAGATGAGGTTGGAAGCAGTGATTGAAGCGATTGTACAATTTGGCACTTTGAAGATTTTTATCTTCATCTGGTCCGAGTTAATTGCACAAAATTTATCTTTTTATCTAGGAAAATGTTCAAAAAAAAAAAGATTGTTTTGAACAAGTGACCTCAAAGCATTATCGACGCCTTTATTAGGTTTGGCGCTCTCTGTCGATCGTCTGCCTGGTGCTACTAACGTCGTACGATTCATGGATTCAACTTGGATTTTGGATCATCTTCTCGGGACAATAAACAGCTTATTTATGGTTGAATTTTAGCAATTAAATTGGTTAAATCGATTATTTATTCTATATTTACACCCTGCCATACTCCGATTTCACGTGGGAAACTGTAACAATTCGACGACTCGCTGTTGTTTACCAGAAGAAAAGAAATCGACTTGAAACTTGGAGTTTCGAAAATTTATTGACAACCGAAGAAATAAATCCGAGCAGGAAAGTAATTTCTTATCTCAAGTTTTGGAGTTCGGTTTGAACATCGTCATGCATTTTCCCATTCTGGAAAGATAGGAAAGATCCAGGTGGATTGAATGATCGAGGGATGATGATGATGATGACGACGATGATGAAGGTGCTGCTGATGATGATGACTATGACGATGAAGTTGATGATGATGATGATGCTGGAGAGAAAGTGAAAAGAAGGAGCAATCTGAAGGCTTTTCACGTCTCAGAAAATTTCATAAGTTACTCTCGGGGAATAGCAATTTGTTGGATCCGCCCGACTGGACATCCCACTTTGTTTCTAATTACAGACCACGTGATTCTTTCCTCCTCGACCGCTCATATGACGTCATCGGCCTCGACTTCCGCTCTTTGATCGCCGACGATTTCAATTGAACGTCCCTCCCACGTCGTCGTAATTCGAGTATTTCCTTTTTAAGCATTTGCTATTTGCAATCACAATCGTTTTTAGCAATATTTAAGATGCTTTCATCCTTTTCCCCATCAAGTCATCCGTCCACCCATCCACCCATCGGTCCACCAGTCCATCCAACCATCCATCCATCCATCCATCCATCCATCCATCCATCCATCCATCCATCCATCCATCCATCCATCCATCCATCCATCCATCCATCCATCCATCCATCCATCCATCCATCCATCCATCCATCCATCCATCCATCCGTCCGACCGTCCGTCCATCCAAATCCATCCATCCATCCATCCACCCATCCGTCCGACCGTCCGTCCATCCATCCATCCATCCATCCATCCATCCATCCATGAATGTACGCCAAAAGTTCGAATCCTTTGCAAGCGTTCGACGTTTGTTCGTCCAAACGGAAGTGTCGTCAGGCGCATGTGTGTTGAACTTTGACCCGTTCTTTATGAATATTCATCATCCAGACGAGAAGTATTCAATATTTTCCAAATATTTCTTTCTTCCAATTTTTTTTAAAGAATTTTATTTTATTTATTTATTTTAAAATCCCAGTCAATAAATTAAAATAAAATGTTCCAAGCTGACTTGAACGATTAAACAATGCTCGGAACGGCAAGATTAGTTTCCGAATTGTAAACATCCTGTGAATGATGATGATGATGATGATTTATCATGAATAATAATTATTATTATTATTATTATTATTCATAATATAATAATAATTACTATTATTGTGTTTTATTATTACAATATATAATTTTAAGCATAAAAAGGAATAATTTAAATCATTATTAACAACAAAAATTGATTTATTAATAACAATTTCTGCAATATTTATCATTATGGTCAAACTGAATCAAAAAGATAGTGAGAAAGTGTGAAGTTATGATGATGGTGATGATGATGATGATGATAATAAATATTATATTATTATGTTATTATTAATATCATTTTATGATAAGGTCAGTTAGCTTTAATGGGTACAAGCCAAAACAAACTCACTTGATCTTCTAAGATCTGAAGAAGATGACTTTGCAACAGCATCGCTCATCCCTCTGCCTTTTCCTTCATTTTTCCTCTTTGATGACACAGTTTTGGCCATAAATTGGGTCGCTCATGATTTCCTCACTCGTCGGCTACTCATTTCAAGTCGTTTCCTTTGAGTTTTTAACTCAAATTTTTATTCCACGTGCTCTGATAAGTGCTCTGTTAATTTATGATTTTCCACTCAATTCAAACTTTCACTTCCACTTCGTCGAATCGACTCAAATGTCTTCGACTCCCAATTTTTACTTCCTGATTTTTCTGACGAAAACATGACTAAGCAACGATTATTAATACTATTAATACGTGTATTTAGCGACCTAATTAAACTGCATTTAAAAAGAAATCGTTCAATCTTTCTCAGGTTGATGACGACGAATACCTGACACCACCTGTATTGGCGACAGCCACTTGCCAACAACATAACGTCAACCACTCGTCGGCAGTTAGGGCACTCTCCAGACAGGATGACAGGAGAGGTCACGACCCCAATGACCCCCAGATCGCTGACATCCGACGTTACGATGCCGAGGGCAGCTGCTACGCCATGAATGAGCTCAACCATAACAGATCCAATCAAGTTTACGGTAATCTTTTTTTGGAAATTGATGACTAACGAAATTATTTGGTGATAAATTATGCCCGATAAAGTATAAAGATATTCAAAAATCCATTTTAAAAGTCATAATTCTTGAAGCGTAATTATTCAACCAATTCTACAGGTGGCGGTGCTATCAGCGACATTTTGAATGCCAGGAAAATGACCTCTCAAGGTCATCTACCCCCTCACTGTCGACACCATGACGCTCCCTTTCATCCCCTCTCGAAACCCTTTCACCACCCTCTCCATCCTTCCGCCATCCACTTTAACCACCTGCCTGTGGCCGGTCCGCCGTCGGTTGTCGACATGACGTCTGCCGAGGAATTCGCGCCGACATCTGCCGCCGAACTCATAAATTCGAGTCTCTTGCGACAGAAGAACGTCAGGTTTTCCAGGGATGTGCCAGTCAACTTTCCCCCCAGTTGCGTCTACGGATCCCTGAGAAGCAACCCGGGCGGTACCTGCGCCGTCCAACCGCACAACCCCGTCAATCCACTCGCTCCGGAAGCCGCTCCAACTGGCCAGTCGAAGTCGGACTCACTGAGGAGACCGAGTCCTGCCATCCATCAGTACTTACCTGTCAAAGACTTGAAGAATCTCGGAATTGAAGACTCCAGTCCCGTGTGAAGGGTACATACAACTTGAAAACACGGAGGTGCATCTTAACGATTTGGCCTCATTGTAAATACTCCTACGTTGTTTGTCCTATCGACCGTAGTTTGTTGTTCCCGTAACGTACTTGTGAAATACTTCGTCCGTTTATGGTGTTGCTCTTGCTCGTGCTGGTGGTGGTGGTGATGGTGGTTGTGCTGATGATGATGACGACGACGAAGATGGTCGGTGAACTGATGCCGAAGGAATAAATTATGATAATCAGTGTGGATGCGATTGGTCAAAGTGCCAAGAAAATTGAAGTGAAAATCGAATTAAATCTCTATCGGGTCTGACGATATTTTCGCGATTTTCATGAAATTTAATTTTAATTAATCCTCTCCGATTTTATTTTTTAAGGAGAATTTCTGAGAATTAATGAAAGAAATCTTTCAAATAACGTAAACCCATATTTGAGAGTAACGCTCATTAAGTCAGGCTCCCAGTTCTAATGAGGTTACTCTTGGAAGGACACCAAACCATTGATAGGTGGAGTAGAAACAAAAAAAAATAAAGAGAAATAAGATTTAAAATCAAGAAAAAATTAATTTTTCCTACAAAGTGTTCGAGAAAATCACTCCTTTTAGTCACTCGAGTTCCTAGAAAGACGTCATTTTACGAGTTCCTCGTTCTCCTGGATTTCAGGAAGTGGTTTTCGATTTCGCTTTTGAAGAGCATCATTCCTAGTTGGGCGTGCGAGGCTTCGTTCAAGGCCTTAGATCGGATGCAGCTCTTGTACTGGTCGACCGACAAGTCGACGGCGCAGGTCTTGTCGTGCCAGACGTGAAGGATGCCGGGATCGGTTGCCCTGACGACGAGCAGAGGGCTTTTGACGTACTTCCTGTAGAGAAACACGTCCTCCATGCCCCAGCCCTTGTGGTCGGCATCGAAGCCCCCGCTTTTTCTGAAGTCGCTCGAATATTGGCAAGTCATGCCGTAGCCAAAGTCGCGCCAGAAGCCCGAGTCGACGGATATCGTGATGACGTTGGGATGGTGCTTTTCGGGAAGGCGAGGTTTGAATTTTATGTCTGCAGATTCGGTCGACAGAGGCTGGGAATCTTCGCGTTTGCTCGAATTCGACGACTTATCCACTGCCAGGAATTCGTGAGAATCGAGCATGGAAAGGACGGTGATGTTCGGGTTGTAGAGACTGAACAGGATCGGGTAATAAACCCGTGCGCCCGGCTCTGCGTTAAGGCGACACCTCTGGAGGAAATCCGAAGTAAAAATGACGTCGACATCGCAGAAGAAGAGTAGGATGTCTCTTCCCGCTATTTTCGGAATCTCTCGAGTGGCGCCTGCCATGAGGGCTTTGCCCCTCGAGAACTCGCCCGTGAGCGCCATAAGGCGAATGTTTTCAAAACCGGTTCTCGAGCGAAGAGAGGAAACCATGCGATCCACGTTCTTGAATTCCTGACCGCCGCCGAAATGGACGATCGTCAGGAAAACGGTTTCGTTTCCTTTGATGCAAATCTCTTCGAACTTGTCCATGAACTTTTGCAAGGCCTGCTCTCGGCCGTGAAGAGGAACGATGATGTGGATGGGATTCGAGGCCACCGACTGGAGTCTCGAGGAGACGACCAGAGGGGAGCTGAAGACCCTGGCCATGACCACAGTCCTGTAGGATCGCGGAGTGTCGAGGTCTCTGAAGTGGAGCTCGTAATGTTCGCTCAGACCTGGAACGGTTCTGTAGATGCCTTCTAGGAAGTCGGTGGTCCTGTAAGGTCGAACGAAACGCCTAGGGGTGAGCTTGGGTGGAGAAGAGAAGTTGGTCGGTCTCGGCGTCTGATTGTCGACCATAGGAGGGCGTGGCGGAGGGAGCGGTTGGACCGAGGAAAATTTCGACGAATGGTTGGGGATCCCGAATCCTTGCGCCCTCGTCGTGTTGCGATTGTTGTTGAGCCACGAGACTGCAGAGTTGATAATTTTCTCCAGCGATCTTTTCTTAAAACCGATCGGTCGTTCGATGACTCTCTTCTGCAGTCCGGGTTCGACCAGGTACACTCTGTTGATCGTGAACCTGGCGAACGGCGTCAACTCGTACTCGCTCCTGAAGGCTTGACCCCCGTGGATGACCTCCGACAAGGTCAAGGTCTGCCTGACGAGTTCCTCGTTGAAGATCGATTGCAAAAGACGTTCGTTCTGAGATTTTAACAAACGATCGCTAGATGACTCTGCGGAGAGGAATTTCAGAGGAGAATGTTCGTCTGCTTTTGTCACGTGACTGTTGACTTGTTGAGTGACATCAGCAGGAAGGCTGTACCTCAATTGGTGCTCCAGTTTCAAGTTTTCCTGCTGAAGTCTGAAGGAGTAAAAATTCTGGTTTGTTTATTTTATTTATTTATTTGTTTATTTCTTTTATTTATTTATTTATTTGTTTATTTATTTGTTTATTTTATTTATTTATTATTTCGTTGCATTCATTTCAGTTATATTTTCGTGTCTTGAAATCGTATTTTTTACAATCCGTATTTCTTTAACGTATTTTTACCGTATTTCCACAATCGGACAAAGAAAAATCACAATTTAAAGATCTTTTATTTAATTTATTATTTTTTTATAAATATTTATTTATATCTAATTTAACTAATTTATTTATCTAATTTATCAGCATCATTGGCAACTGTTGACTCATCGCAAACTAATCAAGGATAATTACGTTTATCTGAAAAAAGAGATTTTTAAAGAAAATATTTTTATGATGGCAACTGTGACTTTGATAAGAACGATTGCGATAATGAACCTGATAAGACAGACATGATACGATGACCCTTGGTCATGAAGCTAAACGTTTGTCAAGAGACTATTAGCTGATATGAATCATTTTCAAGATAAGAGATATTTTAAAAAAATAAATATAAATATCATATTTCCATTTATATTCATTTTTAACGTGAATTTATTTTTATTAAATTTAATTTTCTAGTTTATATGCATCCACTGGCGTATTAAAACGTTATATTTTTAAAATATACGTCAAGAGGTTTGTGAATAGACGATTTTTCGTTCCAATCCCTTCCAGATTTGCTTTTAAATTCGTAGATGGATGCCTGGATCAACCATAAACAAGTTATTGGCTGTCAATTGGTTGATTGGTGAAAATAAAACTACAAGTTTTGCAAAAGCTAAAATGATGACGTTGATGATGACGACGACGACGACGAAGACGAAGATGATGACGACGATGTTGGTAATGATACATAACGGCATATAGATCGTGCAAATCCATCTGGACTATCGAAGAATTCGGAAAATAGTGACGAAAATCAATGTTGACTTCGACGGCGATGACGACGACGATGATGACGACGATGATGACGACGACGACGATGATGATGAAAGGCATGACGATGTCAAAGGTCATGAAAGGCAGGGTGCAATGAAAAGGCAGGAGTCTACTTGAGTGTTGAATTGTTTCGAAAGAAGACAAAACAAGAATCTGTGATGTTCTCGTTGGAGGACATCTTCCCACGCCTACTTTGCAGTCACGGGTAACCAATGGCAACAATTAGCAAGCACTTTATTAGTACTTTGTTTCTAATAAAACCAGAAAATGATCATATAAACGATTAACTATTTATTTATTTATTTATTTATTTATTTATTTATTTATTTATTTATTTATTTATTTATTTATTTATTTATTTATTTATTTATTTATTTATTTATTTATTCATTTGTTTATTTATTTATTTATTTATTTACTTACTTATTTATTTACTTATTTAGTTATTTATTTATTAATGAAATAAACTAATTATAAAATAACGACTCAATAATAACAATAATAATTTCTTATTATTCTGTTAATAGCAGTTTTCATGGAGTTGTTGGTTGGTTGGTTGTTCTCGCGTGCAGGAATCTCTTCATTAATTGAAACAAAAAATAGCTTTGACCTCCATGTTAATGAGAGATGACTGGCAATGATGATGATGATGATGACGATGGCGGTGATGACGACGACGATGGTGATGATGATGGTGGTGATGGTAATGATGATGCCGAAGATGGATGTCAAAGCCAACCTCGACAGCTGTCTGTGCAGTCCATCAACTTGAAGTTTCAAGCGTTCGACTTCATCCGCGGAATTCTTTCCATCATTCACTTCGGTCCCGTTATTGAGGGCTTCCGTTGGTGGAATCGATTGATCCGCGGGTACTAAGCTTGGGTATTGGAAGTCATTCGTAGCCCCACCGTGGTCCGTTCGGGCTCTCATCCCCCTAACCATCGGGGCGGGGTCCTTTTCGCCGTTCCCGATGTCAAGGAAAAGGTTGGTGATGAAGACGGAGGTGGAAGATATGGCGATGAAGGCGACGATGGTGCGCAGGAAAGTCAGTCTCTTGTTGTGGCGCATGTGGAACATTCTATTGTCGTCATCGGTCATTAAACATTGTCGACGATGGTGATGACGACGACGATGCTGATGATAATGAATGATTATGCTGATGATGATGCTGATGACGATGATGATGATGATGACGACGACGACGTCTATTACGCGCCATGTCTTGCCTTATCCTGCAAAAAAATGAATGTTTTCCATTGTAAGTATTTATGCCTTCAGAACGATGGAGAGAGTGAACAAAGGAGGAAAACCAGAGTACTTGTGAGTACTTAATTAAAAAGCTGATTAATTAAGATTAATTATTCATAGTCGTTAGTGATCCACCAATGACCTATTAATTATAATTGCCAATGAATATTTTATGTCTAATGAGATAGCTGTTAATGAGCTTTAATTTCCTTGGCTTTGAGGTTTCAAAATGACTTTAATTAACATTCCTGCACCTTTTCCTTCATTAGTTCATTACTCCACTTACGGATCCATCCATCAATTCATTCCTCCTTCCTTCTTTCCATTCACTCATTCATCCATCCCCTCTATTCCTCCATCCATTCTTCCGTCCTTCCTTCTTTGCATCTTTTCAATTTTGGTAACTTTTACAGGACAGAAACAAACTTAAAATGATCAAAATCAGGAGCTGATTTTCCAATTTTATTTTTTTTTATAAAAACACAATAATTCTGACGATGTCGATCATGATGATTATGATGATGATGGTGATGATACTGATACTGATGTCGATGATAATGATAACGATGGTGATACTGATGACGATGATAATCAACGGTGATTGGGAATCAAACAAAATTGAAATCTTTTTGATCGAAAAACATGAAAACATGAATTAAAAAATATGTTGGGAAAGTATTCTCTTAAACGTGCGAAAGTTTGCGAGGGTTGAACCACGATTCGCAGCTCGACCGATCAATCAATCAATCAATCAATCAACCAATCAATCAATCAATCAATCAATCAATCAATCAATCAATCAATCAATCAATCAATCAATCCAGACGTCGATTGAATTTCAATCGCTCAACCATTTCACTCGTTCAACCGTGTAAAAGACGATTTTCAATCGCTCACCAACTGGAAATTAGCAGCGGATAAATCCTCAGAAATCGGTGAGTTGCAGAAAGACGTCTTATTTGCAAACAAAGTCGAATGAAAACAACTTTTTCAACCGAAACAGCTCACCTTTCAGATGCTTTGTACCTTCCTATTCGGGTCTAGCAAACCCCAAGGCCCTAACTACGAGTTACTAGTGGTTAAACGGACTATTTAATAAAACAATAGACACTTAATTATCATAATATCGAATAAATTATTCATTTTGGTCTAATTGCATCTTGCAATTAGATGCAAAACATTCTAAGAAATCCAGGTGAGTCAAGAGCAACTGAGAATCGTATCTGACTCTGAGTAGCATCTCAACGTCCTTATAAAGGAGCCGTCTGCAGGTAATTAACTGAACAGGATCGTAAATGTCAGGCTGCCGTGAGGAAGACAACGACGAGGATGAAAATGATGACGAAGAGGATGATGATGATGATTATTATTATTGTTATTATCGTTATTATTATTATTCTTTTTATTCCTATTAATAATAATAATAACAACAATAATAATTTATTATTATAAGAGGAGGAGGAGGAGGAGGATGAGGAGGGGATTATTAAGAGAAGGAACTGATGATGATGATGATAATAACGAAAGATGAAACAAGGATGAAGATGATGATATGATTTTTAAATAATGATGATTTAAAAATCATATCATCATCTTCATCATCTTCATCATCATCATCATCAGCATCTTCATCATCTTCATCTCAAGGTATCCCATGTTATCCTCAGTTGCTCGGTGCAAAATGCAGACCAAAGTTCGCTCGCCCACGTCTTTCCAGCAAGAATTACTCACGACTAACAAGAAATTGTGATTCATAATTGAAAGAAAATCGGTATAAAACAGCAGTAACAGCGACAACAATAACAACAACAACAATAACAACAACAACAGCGACAACAGCAGTAACAGCGACAACAATAACAATAACAACAACAGCAACAGCAACAACAGCGACAGCAGCAGCAACAACAGCAACAACAACAGCAGTAACAGCGACAACAATAACAACAACAGCAACAGCAACAACAGCGACAGCAGCAGCAACAACAGCAACAACAACAGCAGTAACAGCGACAACAATAACAATAACAACAACAGCAACAACAATAGCAACAAGAACAGCAGCAACAACAACAACGACTAGCAACACGTCAAAACGTTGCCTGCCATTTGAACATTTCAAACCCACTCTCCGAACTTTGCAACCCTTTTTAATGTGCCTCCATTAAAACGTGTTTTCAACAATAAATTACAAACTCAACAAAAAAAAACATTTATGCTCGATGCTCGTGCATGCCCCATGCTGCAGTGTAGATTATTATTATTATTATTAATATTATTATTATCATTATTTATGTTATTATATGGCTTTAATATATAATATTTTTATTATTAAATATTATTATAATATAATAATTTATATAATAATAATAATTATAGAAATTATTATTGTTGTTGTTATTATTATAATTATTATTATTATTATTATTATTATTATTATTATTATTATTATTATGCTTAGTTAATTTATAACGTCAGAAAACAAGGTTAATTGAATGACGGTCGTACCACTGCACACGAATTACTTGATAATTAAATGTCAATTTTGTTCTTTTTTCTCAAAATTTGAATAATTTTAATGTTCAAAGTTCATTGAGGTCAATCTTGGAACCTTCTTGGATTTATGGATAGACTGGAGTAATGGCGACTTTTTCCAATATTTTTAATTATATTTAATGTATTTAAAATTTAAATATAAATATAAATAAAAATTTAAACTTAATTTATTTTAATAAAAATATTTTATTTTAATAACAAAATTTAATTCATTATATTTTCATTTTCAATCATGAACATCTCGTGTCAGACGCACTCCCTCTTGTCATGGGAGGAAGACAGAATCTGAATCAAATTAATGAATAAGGTTTTTTATTTTTTTTGTTTATTTTTTATTTTTTTAAATTAATACTTAAAATTAAGGAAATGACAAAACAAAATGAATTCAGTTATTTAAAAATAAAGCGTAATAAATATAAATACAATATAAATTATGTCCAACTTATTATATTATTATTATTATTATTATTATATTATTTATATAATTGACATTGTAATATAAGTTATAATTAAAAATAATATGATAGTGATCACGTGCGTGGTCCCAGTCCAGTCTTCGTAGAATTTCCATTAATATTTTTAATAATTCTTACTTAATTCTAAAAATTATAATAATTATTTTGTCATAATTTCTCAACTAATTACGGCATTTTTCCCGCTCAATTTTTGGCGCCCTCCGGTCGATTCCTGCAGACGATTAGTGCCATTGTTTGGGAAGAAATCACGTGCTTTTGTTTACATTTTTCAGTGCATTGAAGATAACTTTTGCAACGTAATCAGTCCATGGAGCATCAAAGTGCTTTAATAATGGTGATGACGATGATAGTAATATTTTCAAAATAATAATTTTGATAATAATAATAATAATAATAATAATAATAATAATAACAATAATAATAATAATAATAATGACTGTACAGCGCTGCACAGCGCTATATAAATTACATGTTATTAGTATTTTTTTATTACTTTTATGTTAATTATAATAATAATAATAACTGTTAATTACAAAATTTAAAAATAATTATTTGCCTTAAGAAATAAGAAAAGCCAACTCACTCGAGAGCAGATGAGGACAACGAAGATGAAACAAGAACTCATTGACCTTTCAAAAGACCACCCAGAAGGTGAAACGTTGCAAATGAAGACCTCATCATGTTGAGCCTATATCACTTTCATTCCAATCCAAGATAAGCAGGTTATCATAATCATCATCATGAATATGCATGACACTTGTGGCATAAACAATGATATAATTTGATAACCTCTTGTTATCAGTTATCTCATAATAATAATATTAATAATAATAATAATAATAATAATAATAATAATAATGATAATAATAATAATAATAACAATAACAATAATAATAATAATAATAATAATAATAATAATAATAATAGTAATAATAACAATAATATTAATATTAATAATATTTCGGAACGTGTCAGAGGCTTTGGCCCTTCGTTCGTCTCAAATAAAATAAAAAATACATAAATAATAATAATAATGATAACAATAATAATAACATAAAATATTAATAAGTAATAATTACAAAAATTATAATTAATTTAGCCACCAGTAAAACTATTTCTGTTACAGTTCAGAACTTTTAGTTTTGCCCTTCAAATGCCAAACGATGTGACGGGGATGTAAATTTTCAGGGTTCAAAGTTCAAGGTCACTGCAAGGACGTCACGTGACTACGATTATACGATAGCAGTTGAAAGCATAAAAATGCTTCAAATGTGCGCTCCATCTGGGAATTTTAAATTATTTAATTTTATTTAAAATTTTATTTAAAATTTAAAGAAGAGAAATTTAGCGTTCAAAAGCGAAGGTCGGGTGTTAGTGGTAAGGGTAGAGTTTGGGCTGATATTATTAGTAAAAATAACGGCTATTAACATTAATTTCATTTATAATTATAAAAAATATAAATCTGTGTAAATTATAAATTGTAAATGTTTAAACAAGCGAATATAATAAAAATGCGTCAAACTAAGCCCGTAGGGTCTTTCACCAGATCCAACCTCGTGTGGCTCGTTGGCCTAGGGGTATGATTCTCGCTTTGGGTGCGAGAGGTCCCGGGTTCAAATCCCGGACGAGCCCGGGTTTTGTATGGGAACGAGTTTTTTTTACTTGAAATTAATTATTAATTTTTTATTCTAATTTTCGTCACTGCCATCATAATCATAATCATCATCATTATCATAATCATCATCCTGGAAATATAAGAGAACGTTAGTGTAGCATTATTCGTTAATGGGGCACTCTCCAGCCTTAAATGGGTCATTCACGGAAAAAAGTAGGTCACGTTTTTATCTTGATTCGTTGAGTTTAAAAGGAAAACCGTTGTTGTCAAATTGAATTACGTTCTGAGGTCAGCGTTGTTGTTGTTGATGTTGATGTCGTTGTTGTTATTGTTGTTGTTGCTTATGTTGTTGCTTTTGTTGTGTTGTTGTTGCTTTTGTTGTTATTGTTAGTACTGCTGTTTATTTGTGATGAGCGACGTTAAATGTATTGACTTGAACTTCCGCAATTCAAGAACATCGGCTCAACACGTGTAAAGTTTTTGTAGTTGCCCACGTTGTTGAGTGAACAAAGCCGAATTACCATCTACTGTTTGGTAATTACATCACGTATGCTTACACTTTACTCTCTCTCTCTCTCTCTCTCTCTGTCTCTCTTCCTCCCTCTCTCTTTGTTCTCCTTTATCTCTCACTCCTTCCTTTCGGAGTTAATCTTAGATCCCTGAAGCCTCAGATGCTACTTACAAAGACGTGTTGTTATTGGACGATGTCAGACGATGACAATAATTTATTTATAGATATTTTAGGATCATATACATAAACATATTAGAGCATGGCGTGACTAACATCTAGTCTTTCCAAAACTAGTAATGTCTTTATAACGCCCTCAACGTGTCATGTTAACACAACATAACAAATTAAGAAGTTTGTTAAATGCCTCAAAATGTCTTTCAGTCATTACATAAGAATAGTGTGTCAAGGAAAACTACAATGAATACATTTTTAACAAATTCGAGGAAATCTTCATGAACATCTCCATGAACATCTTCACGAACATCTTCATGAACATCTCCACGGAAGTTCTCAAATCGAACGTTAAATCTGTGAATTAACTTTCAACCAATGAGAGACAAGGATCGGTAAATATTTTGACCTGCCATACAAAGTTTCAATGTCTTTTGTTTTGACCTCAAAACGTCTTCGCAAAAGAATCAAAAACAAACAAAACAACAATAAACAAAAACAAAAATCCATTCACCATCAGAAACATCGAAACTCGTTCTTGAAATCAATTCCTAAAATTAGCCATCGAGTAAGGCATGTTTGAAAGTTATATTTGTGACTGAATTTGTTGACCTTTCTCTCTTATGAAGTGTGATGATGATGATGATGATTACTACTACTACTACAAATAATTATTAATATTATTAATTATTATTATTAAAATTACTGAGAAAATCTTTAACCCAAATAACGATGGTTACTTTTGGTCGATATAACTGATTAATTATTTCCAAATTGAAGAATTATTTGCTTAATTTGTTTGGCAATAATCGTCCATTAATTAATTAATTAATTAGAATATTTAAAATGAATATTTATTAGAATTACGTAACAAGTCATAACGCCCAACGAACTCATACCAACTTACTACGTTCCATTAATTAATGATTAATATCTTATTAATAATATGCCCGGTTCTGTCATCATCATCATTAATAATAATAATACTATATAGTATTATAATAGCGGTAATATTATTGCGATAATAACATTGTATGACAATAATATTATCATTGATATCGATGACGTCGGTATAATAATAATAATAATACTATTAATGATGATGGTATAATAATATTATTAATAATAATATTTGTCTCTGAGCCAATAGTATGTTTAATAATAATAATATTACAATATAATATTATTTAATAATAATATTATATTATAATATTATTATTAAATAATATTATAATATAATATTATTATTATATAAAACATACTATATATTAAACATAGAAACAATAGTCACCTCATACTTTCCACCAAACCCGAATACCACTGAAGACTTGGTTGTTGCAACATTTATTTGGAAATAATGAAACGATACAAACTTCTGCCAACCTAAAAAAAACTGTTTCTGACTTAAAAACAAAATTATTAAAAGTAAACAAATTATACAAACGATAATTAAGAGGGTATCAAAGCACGACTTCAACAAACAATTTTTATGCTAAAGTCACGAGATCCTCGTCTGCTCGGATCGCCGGAGGTGGATTCTTCCGTGGAACAACAGAAGGAGGGGCTTTTGATTCTTTTCTTTGGTCTCAAACTGCTCAAAACAGAATCGCAATCGGAGTCACACGCACGCATTTTACTCCTCCCCCGACGTTCAGGGGAGATGCACGCTGCAAACTCTCGGATCCCTATCGCTCACGTGCACAACAAGAAACTCCTATACACACACACACACACACACACACACACACATATACACACACAGATGAGCAAAGATGGCTTGCAAAAGAAAACAAGATGTTGAATCTCCAGCAATTCTAACAAACACAGAAAAAAAAAAATTTACATACAAACATTGAATGATAAAAATATCTCTTATCGCATCACAGAGCACGACGACAGAGAAGACGACGACGACGTGGCAAAGACAGCAGATGACAAATTGCACCGACGGACGACACGCGTCATCAAAGACTTGGTCCCATGACTGCACTGTTGAAGGCGGTTTCGTTCAAGAAGAACCTCAGATCGGCCACAAAGTTCTGCATTTTGCTCGAGAAGGTGAGACTCTCCTGTCGAGGAATGGAATGGATTGGTGAATTGTCGGGTGAATTAATAATTCAGAAATGAATTGTTGTTTCATTCATGCCTTGCATGCTGAGATATCCTGCAATTCATGTGCATTTTCAATCGCATGCAGATCACACTGCATGACGACTCAAAGTTCTTATTGTATGGCATTTAGGACAACTCAAAGACATTGCTAACATCCCATCCATCAAATGTGACAATTTTAAATTTAAAAAAAAAAGTGAATCTGAAAATTAAATCAAACTAAATCTTCCCAAAAAAAAAGAAAAACAAAAATCTACTAAAACAATTTAATTCATTTATCATTGATTATCAAACAATTCATTGCTTCTTAAAAGATAAGCATAATATAAGATCAGAGATAAGTTATGATAACACAAGTAACATAATCAAGAAGGCATTACATACACGAGCTTAATAACGAGTTAAGATAAGTTAAGATAAATCACAACAACGTAAGCAACACACATCCAGGCGACCGCAAGACCGCAAGAAGGCAATGCGAAGCCACTCACGTCAGTCGCTGTGAGTCCTTGGACGAGGAACCTCGAATACTCCTCATTGAGAGGACACGAGGCCAACAGCTGGGGAATGAAGTTCTTGTAGAAGAATCCAAAGTCCACGGCAGCCATGTTAAAGATGGCCGTCATGACCTCTTCTCGTAGGAGGTCGTGAACTCTGTGGATCAGGACGGAGGTCAGCAAGAAGAGGAATCTCGGCAAGAATTGCTCCCTGAAGCTCGGCTGGAAAACGATTGTCGAGTTGACGAAATAAGGAATGGAAGACGAAGCAGACGTAACTGATATAAAACCAACTCCAGGACAAGAAATTCCATGGAAGTTGGACTTTTACAAGTTGACATTTAACTCCATTTATTATTATTATTATTATTATTATTATTTTTGTAATTATTAATATTATTATTTTTATTATTATTATTTGTAAATTTGCAAAATGCAATGAAATCGATAGTCATACCTTGGAATACATTTTGAATTGCTTGTTCAAAGTTTCCAGTTGGTCAAGAATTTGTCTCGCGAGTTCCACGTCCGACTGAGAAAGTGAAGCATCGTAAGCCTGCAGTGGACATAAGAAGTATTACTGGTAATACAACCAAATATGTTGATGTATCATGTATTACCTGATACAACCAAATATGTATTAAAACCAAATATGTTGATGTAACATGTATTACCTGATACAACTAAATATGTAATACAACCAAATATGTATTACTACATTGCTAGCTGTTGGTAATGGTTAATGTTCTAACATTAGGTTTTAAATACATCATTGTTGACAAACTCATCAAATCTTACCCTCATCATGAGTGCAAAGTATTCTTGGTAGCGAGCCTGCAATTCTGGATTCAATTGGTTCTTGTTGTTGAGTAGTTTGAGAGTGTTGTTGTTGTTGTTGTGGAGGAGGTTGCTTGGGAAGAAGAGACTCCAGTTGGACTTGAGTGTGGAAAAGAAGAGATTGAAGAGGCATGGCTTGACACCTGGTGAAGGTCTCTGAAAATAAATTAAATTAATATCAATAAATTAAATTAATATTAATTAATTAAATTAATATTAATTAATTAAATTAATATTAATTAATTAAATTAAGAAATTAAAAACAAAAGCAAGGAGGATTGTTAGAAAGTTGGAAGACGATTTTGAGTTTGCAACGTCATGAGAATAATCCAATAACGACAACGGTAATGACAGGTGATGATGATGATATTATTTTCAAATATATAAAAAAAGAAAAATTAGACATCATTTCTAACATCTGCGATGACCACGTGTATCTTGTTGAGGCAGAGTTCCAAAATGTTGGGCAGGAAGTTCCGTGACTGAGGAGAACCGTCCTTGACCAGAACTTCGAAGATCTGCAGGAGCCTGAAACGATGACAATGGTTTACTTAACTATTAATATTTTAATAACATGTTGATATTTATTATTAATTAATTATTGCATGATTATATTTGAATTTACAAGAAAATACACAAAAAGTCAAAAATCATTATGTCTTGAAAAAAGAAAAATCATGGAAAATTGTGACCGTTTTGAGAACTTATTGTACACTGTTTTAACAGCACATGCACTTATGAATGGATTGCTCGTCCATTAACGAGTAATAATAATAATAATAATAATAATAATAATAACAACAATAATAATAATAATAAATTTGCCAATTAATTACTACCAACTTCTCTATAAGTTCGTGACCTGAAGAATCTTCCTCCTTCAAGCTGTCCATGACTAACTTTCTGCAGAGGTTCAGAATTTAAATTTTAAAAATTAGTCATAAAACTACTTAACAATAATATAAACGTCGAAGAGAACTGATGATGATGTCATAATGATGATGATAACGACGACGATTATGATAACGATGATGATGATGACAAAATTGCGATTTCAATGTAGGGCCAACATAAGATTAACTAACCCCGAGAAAATAACGACGAATTGATCCAACACGCTTCGCAGGAGTTCGGCTCCCATCTGAGATCGGAAAGTTTGGATTATGGCAAAGAAGAAGCCCATCATCTTGCACGAAGTATCTGCAATTAAATTATTATTATTATTGTTATTATTATTATTATAAAATAACAGATTAAAGGATTAACAAAAATTTAAAAAAAAAAAAATAATAATAATAATAACACCTGCAGCCTACCTTTCCTGTCAATGAAAACGTGCAGCACGTCGACGGTTCTCTTGACGTGCAGCAGGAGGCAGTCGTAGCAGACGTCCGCCTTCTTTGACGACATCCCGTCGACTCCAAGCACGACTTCCGTCACGACCTCCATGGTCCTCTGGACGACAGCGTTCGCTGCAGATCAGCAATCGACCAATGAATTCACATCGAGAGGACAAAACAGAAATTTTGGCTAAAAACATAAACGTTCATTAAAAAAATAAATTAATTCAAACCCGATTCGTCATCCACGAAGGAACGAGAACCTCCGACGGATCGCGAAACCTCCTCGTAAACGCCGGAAAAATCCTTGAAGAGGAAGTCGCAGAAGACTCTCAGTAGGTCCTTGTGCCGGCACGTGCGATCGTCGAGCTTTTGAGGAGGCAAGGAAGAGAGGAGGTTCAGAAAAAGAGCGCGATACGTCAGAGTGAGAGCCTGGAAAGATTTTATAATTATTTGGATTTTATGACCACACTAAAACCTTATTATAGAGATAGCTAGATTTTGCATGAAAATAGCATCCCTATGAGGAGGTTGTCCCTTTTATCAGTCAGATGTTAAACTAAAAGAAAATTGGTTCCTAGAAGAAACGGCCCATAAGTCAGGTTTTACCCTATTTTCAGGGGCCCCAATTAGCAGGTTCTTCTGTATTTTATGACTTCTCAATGAAAATTACATAAATATTTGATCAATTATTCATTAACGCTTTTCAACGGATCATCAAATGTGGCAAAGAAAAATTTGAAACTCGACGAACTTTGGGAGGAGCCGAAGCCATTCGGATTCCATTGGAAAAGAGGCAGTGGAATGAAGAGTCGATGAGAGGTGGTTTGATTTCCACGACGAAGGACAGGAGGAGCTGACTAGCAGACAACAGGATCTTCTCCGGAATCTGAGTGCAATTAAAAGAAATAAGAACGGGATTTACGAACAAATTCCAATAATTTCAAACTGGTGGTCAGATGACAATTCGCCGTTTAAAGTAGAATCCGCTTTTAAACAAAACAATTCTCGATCACAAAAAACAACAAAAGTTTTTGATTTTTTTAAACAAAAAAAAACAAAACAAATGTCGTAACAGCTTGTTGGCCCAAAAACAATCAACAAAAATATATTTATTTATTTATTTATATATTATTATTATATATTTTTTTTAAAACCAACCAATTCCGTCTGCAAGAGAGGAAGAAGTGAATGTAGGATGGAGGAAACCATCTCATTGCAATCGATTCCCAGTGACGTCAACTTCGACGGATCTGACTTGACACGACTCAGGAACGGACACCAGGCCTTCACGGCTGCCAAAGACTCTGCATGACTGAAGAAAAGAAAAAGGATCTGAATAATCATATTATTATTATTATTATTATTATCATCATCATCATCATCATCATCATCATCATCCTTTCTTCTTCATATAAAGAGTCTTCCTTGACACTTACACTTCAATAAAATCCGACTCGAGAACACTTTTTATGGCAGAATCCACTTCATGGAACCTCATCTTGGAAGAATAGTCCATCAAACCTAAGAGCCTGACAGACGGACATTTTGACATGGCAATGAGTTAAAAATACAACCACAATAATTTTATTATTATTTTAAAAATTATTATCTCATTATAATTAATAAAATTAATTAATCAATAGAAATGATTAGCTCGTTATCATCCAAATCGGAACCTCTGGAAAAGTATGCATCCCGTTTCGAGATCTTCCTGCGAGGCCGCGCAGACGAAGTTGTCCGCGAGCGCCGCGAAGATGTGGAGGAAGGTCGAGAGGTCACGGAGCATGCAGTGCAGCTTCTTGCAGTCGTTCTCCGCCGTGATCACGAATCGTCTGCTCTGACGGACGGACGGATGCAACTGTCCTTCGCCGCCATTTTGAACGGTCATTATGTAGCCGCCGAGACCAAAGTAAGTCCTGAGAGCTTCTTCGAACGGCTGGTTCTGATCGAGTATCGACAATTATCAACTGTGATGTCACCAACAAATCCATGAATTTGTATTTATTTGCAAACATAAATATTCTATTATGTAATAATATTTATTGTGTTTTGTTGTAACACTAACAATCCTAACAAATAATAAAGTAGCTATACATTGATGAAGGCAAATATTCAGAAGAAATAATAATTTTCAATATTTATTGATTAATACTCCATTATTATTATTTTATTTAATTAATTATTTATTTATTTATTAAATTAATTAATTAGACACCAATGCGAACAAGTCGAACGTTGCTAACCAAATAGAGAAGAACTTCGTTGTGGTACAACTTTGCAACCTTCAAAATCACTTCCGTGTTCTCCAGCAAATAATTCTGCCACTCGGTTCTAAACTGTTGGAAAATAATTAAAGAATTAACTTTACATGGATCTGATTAAAAACAATAAAGGACTAACATCATCTAAACATAACAAACCAACATAATAACAGCAGAAACAACAGCAATAATAATAAGAATAATAATAATTAGAATAATAATAATAACAATAATAATAATAATAATATCAGGAGATCCAAGTCTTGCATGCTAATCGATGTTGCAGTCCCGGATGATAAGAACATCGCGCTCAAAGAAGCTGAAAAAATTAGCAAATACAAAGACCTGGAGATTGAAATCAACCGGATGTGGAACGTGAAGTCTAAAGTCGTTCCGGTAATTGTAGGAGCGCTCGGAACGCTAAGGAAAGACTTTACAAAGTATGTAGAGTTGATACCAGGACGACCAAAGACTTCGGAGATTCAGAAGATCTCCTTGCTGGGCACTGCCCACATTCTTCGGAAAGTACTTGGATGAATCGCTGAGAGCACTGGTAGTGCTCAGCATTCATTCATCACTGGCTATGAGACCGAGAAGAAGCAGGATAATAATAATATGTAACAATAATCGACATATAATTCATTAACCAACAGGTAACCAACATCATCATCAAGAACATCATCATCCAAGGACTCCAGGTGTGACTGATTGTGCTTGAACTGAATGGATGTTAACACCTTTGCAGCAATTTCTAAGCTGATGTCTTTAAACCTATAAACACATGTTGCTAAGATATAAATGATTATTAATAAAATTAAAACATAATAAAAATAAAAATATAATAACTATTAATAAAATAAAGATATAAAAATTATTACAATAATTATCAATAAAACAAAAATATAATAACTATTACAATAACTATTATTAAAATAAAAATATAATTATTATTACAATAACTATTATTAAAATAAAAATATAATTATTACAATAAATATTATTAAAATAAAAATTTAATTATTATTCCAAAGTTTAGTCAGGCAGTCCTAGAAGTCATGGAATTTTCAGGGGCAACAAACCTGGACGACGTTTCTGGAAATCTACCTGACTTCTGATTGGCCAGGTATTCAAAGAAATCCATCCACATGGAGAGGCATGAAACATACAAGCTCGTGTAGGGTTGCTGGAATGGAAATTAAAAATACTAATTAACATATTGGCAAATAAGATTAAAATACTAATTAACATATTAGTAAATAAGATTTACTATTGCAATCCCATTAATAACTGGTTGGATGCTTATTCAAGTTATAAGACGTAACAAATTATTGGTAAGCATTCAATTCAACGTTTACAAATGTTCCAACAATGCAGATCGACAAAAGCAACAATTAATAAAAAATAAAAAATAATTTAATTACATTAGAATAGAAGTCAATGCAATTCAATGCAATTCAATGCACTTCAACGCACTTCAATGCAATTCAATAGAATTCAATGCAATTCAATGCACTTCAACGCACTTCAATGCAATTCAATAGAATTCAATGCAATTCAATGCACTTCAATGCAATTCAATGCACCTCAATGCACCTCAATGCACCTCAATGCACCTCAATGCACTTCAATGCATTTCAATGCAATTCAATGCGCTTCAATGCAACTTAACAAATGCAACCAATAAAAGCTTCCTGAAACCTGTTCAAAAGTGAATTTGATGAGAATTTGGAAGAACTCTTGATCTGCTTCGACATCCTTCAGATGGTTCTTGATGAACAGATGAAGAAAGTCTACCATTTTAGTCAGGTATCTTCTGCTCAGAATAATAATAATAATAACAATAATAATAACAATAATAATAATAATAATAATAACAATAGTATGAACAAGCTAATTTAACTAGATAATTTAAGCATAGTTTGAAATCTTTGTAATTTAAATTGATAATGATAAACGTTATTATTATTATTATTATTATTATTATTATTATTATTATTATTATTATTATTATTATTATTATTATTATTATTATTATTATTATTATTATCATCATCATCATTAGCACTAGTATTATTAATGAAATTACCATAGATCTTACCCTTCATTGAGATAAGACCAGATGTTATGATGAGACTCATTGACAAACACCCTGAGCACGTTTCTAATCCTTTCATGAGAGTTGGCAACAAAATAAGGAAACATTCTCAAATTGAACAGTTTCGAGCACAGCTTCATGGACAAAACCTCGCAAATGCAACCCAACGCCATTTCTGCAATTTGGAACCTGCACTGAGAAGGGCAGCAGTGAAGACCCTCGTGCGAGACAAGAAAGGTCGTGGCCAGTTCGACGATCGAGGAGAAGAGCGACTGTAAGAATGCACTTTCTTCTTCGGTCCTCTGCGGCTCGAACCAATTCAAGAGGCCCACGATGCACTCGAGACCCGATCTGAGGACGTTCGACCACTTCTCTTCCACGCAGCACGACCTTCTGCAGGGGACGCCGTTGGTTAAGGAATGGCCGTCTGGTTGCAGGGCATCGATTTTGATTCTCACTTCTCGCAAAACGCCTGACGATGGATTTTCACGTGAAACAAAATTATTATCAAATCTTCAAACTCGTGACGATAACAAATATCTTCTAAAGAGTTTATAAATGGAAGGCATACATTGTAGAATTTTACCAGAAATATAAATTTAAATTAAGAATGCACTCAAGCTTTAGAAGTAAAGTATAAACAACAGAAATTCAGTTAATTTACATGGTATCACATGCCTGATGTTAATGTTTTTATACTAAACACTTGTATGGCCTTCGCCCAAGTTACTCTCGAGTAACATAATTTTAAATCCCAACACATTACAACCAGTTTCAGAATGTAACCCTTGACAACAAATGCCACATTGTTGACCTTTTATTATGAACACGTTTCAAACATTTGGCCAAATTAATCTCTAATTAATTTTCTAATCAATTAACTTAACCCCTAAAGGATTAGAACATTCTCAAAACACAAAAACAGAAAAAAAGTTTATTTTTAAATTCTTGCACACATCACATTACTAATTCTAACCTGCAACTTTATTCAGCAAGAGAGGAATGTTTGACTTGAAAACTTCTGTAAGTTGTCTTCTACGTCCTGAGCTTATGTCTTCCTTGGTACTTGAAAATTCTTCTGATGCCACAACCAAGAAATTGAGACCCAAAAGAACATGGTCTTCATGTGACAGTAACTGAAACAACAAGAATCTTTAAAGTGATCTTTTTTTATTTAGGATTAAACATTTAAAAATACAAACATGATTGACTTCATCAAGGAAAGATGGATAATTTTGTGGCCAATCAAATCTGGCGATGGTGACGATCAGCTTCATCATCTTGTTGCGAATGAAGAAGCTCAGGTCTTTGCCGGACATTAGCATTTGATAGCAGTTTATTCTTATCATTTCTTTATCTCCAGAGCCAAAAGTGATACCCTGTCGACTCACTGCAATCTTCAATGTAGCGATATCAGTAACAAATGCCATGGTGCAAAAAGGAATCATTTTAGAAATATAGTTTAAAAAAAGTTAGCATGATGAGAAAGAATGAAACCCAGATCATTACCCTAGATCATTACATTCTAACTAAATGTTCAGGATGCAGGATAATGAAAAATTAACTTGAGTTTATAAACTTAATTTAACAGCCTTTCTTAATCATCTTCCACAAACACAAAACATTTAAAAACCGCATAGATTTTGTAAAATTGCACCAACCTCAATCACTTTCAAACAGAACATCAAAACATGATCGTTTCTTGTGTTAGACATGTAAAAGAGACAACTTTTCCAAGATGCTGGTTGTCCACAAAAGTCAGTTAAAATCTTATCTGTTGGAAAATTACAAAAAATATACTGCTACTCAAAAAAGTCATATAAGCAAAATGCGGTCAAGCAGAAATTCACCAATTTCTTTTTTCCTTGCATTGTCAGCTATTGCAGAGTAGAATTCTGTTAGTAATGCTTCTAGATGATTAAGTGATTCTAAATCACATGCCTGTGAAATTGCAATAATATTATATCAGAAATCACTTCGCAATTCATCCCGGACATAAATAAAAAAAGCTAAAAAGATATATACCATTGTAGCCTTCCAGGAAAAAATAATAAGGAACAAACGTTTATACACACAGGAAGCGAATATCAGACTAAAACTTAACTTAATTATTGACAAAATTAAAACAAATTACATTAATGCATTATTAAAATTAAATAAATTATAAATAACGTAAAACATTTATAAGTAAATATATGTTGATCTGTATATACAATTATTGACGGCAAAACTTTCATAAATAAAATAATTTAAAAAATTATAAAAAGTTTGTTTAAAATTTTTTTAAAGCATTTCAACACACCTTCTTAAATAGTTTCCGCAAAGGTGTTTACAACGACGGCAGAAATGTCTGGCAATTATTACTTTGTTATAGTCGGTCATAACGATAATCCTATATTCGAAATTGAATTTTTAACACCGACAAAAGCCAACGATCCAAAAGTAATTAATTTTAATTTGTATCTCTTTGATTGCACCTCTTGGTAAGTTTGCACATTATTTAGAGGGAGGATCACAAACACCTGAACCAGTTTATTGCTCATGCCGCTCTCGATCTAGTAGACGAGCAGTTATGGACTACAAACAACATGTACCTCAAAGTGGTTGACAAGTTTAATGAATGGCACGTTTCTGCCTTTGTCACTGCTTCAAGTATGTCTGGCCAACAATTACTGATTTTAACCATTTTTAAAGCAATGAGAATTTCAATTAATAATAAGATTCTGCCATAGAATTCAGATTTCTTTTGCTACATGATGTAAAAAATGAAGACAGCATCAAAAACTTTTTTCAGGATGTTTATGAGATATTCATAAAGGTTTTTTTTTATAATTGTGATCATCTGTGTAAACATAAATCTTAAAATCAATATGATTTTTCCAGCAATCCATGAATCCCTTTTACAAATTCAACACTCCAATAAAGACACAGGCATTTGAGAAAAAAGTCCAGTTTTATGGAAAAAGACATTTAACTGGTTAAATTAAAAAGTTGTACATGAGTCACTTTCATTTCTCAAGACTTTTTGACAAGATTTTCTAGCTAAAATTGAAGATAGAAATAAACAGTCATCTGAAATTCGTATTAGTAATTGATTTTTAATCAAATATATGCATAAATGATTTACTTTAATTCTTGTTTGCCTCTGTTTCTCCAATGTTCCTCTAATTTCTCTTCTTCTCTCATTTACTTCCTTTATTTTCTTCCTTGTAAAAGCATCAGGTTGCATTTTCATTGTTGAAATACATTGTTCTGGAGATATAGTTTGGGTTAAATAATAAGTTAAATGATAAACTCTTAGAAATTCATTCAGTCAAGGAAGCAAACCACGGCTTAAAGTGGGATCAAAAAATTGAAAAAATGGCATACCAAGTTGCAGTATAACTTTTTTTATTAAAAATTGTAATGATATGTAATGCAAGATTATATACACAAGATTAAAATTTTAAAATCAATAAAATGAATTTGTTCTAATATTTGCAAATATCTAATGTTTATTGTTCAATGTGGATGTGTCAATGTAGCTCTTCATTTGTGACATGAAATAGCTGATGTGCTAGACGTTTGTGCCAAAGCATTCAGTAATGGTACACAATTTTGTACACAAACTTAGATAAATTCCAAAATAGAAATTTAAATTGTACATTGCATTTACTTGGACCTTTAATACTAAAGCTGCTGGAAGGTCGAAGCTCAATTTTTGATCCTATTGGTTTTTCAGTTTTAAACCATTGAGTCATTTATTGCATGTTACAGAAAAAAGAGGAAAGCACTCGTAATTTGTAAGATTAATTTAACTGGTTGGTCCATACCTGGTACTGTCAGGGGAGGCAAACGGCTGAGCCCTGAAATAAAAATATCAAATTAGAGAGCCACAACTATATCATCACTTGACCGTACTTTTGATTTCATTCCCCTCATCGTCGATGTTTGGGCAGACGATTGGAAGGCGCTGTCTTATTCCATCGGAGTTAAGGTTCGATTCAAGATGAGGTGAAAGAAATGCCGACTGCCAAAACAGTTTGGCACAATACACATCTTCCTCTTTAGAATTTTCAAAAATCACAGAAACTGTCTCGGTATCTCGCGCCATGCTTTGCTAAGAACGTTACCATGGATCCCGTCCGTCTTGATTTTAGTACGGATTAAACAGAATTTCTAAGTCATTTTTGTTGTAAGGTGCGTATTAAATATTTTCCTCCATTAGGTTTTCATATTGTGTCTTCATTTTGAATAAGGCCAATCGGTGTTTCTATCAGGTATCACTTGATCTCAATATCATTGTTGTTTTTTTATAACAATTTTTGGCCCAATTGTTTCAATATATATTATATACAGGTCTTCGAAATTTAAATTCCAAGTAAAGACATAAGGCAATTTATGAATTTTTGAATCTGAACTTCTAAATAAAAATATTTTTTGTTGTATATTTTTTAGTTACAATTAAATCAATTAATATTTTAAGTTTGTAAGGCCTTGTCTATGAGCGTTAATGAGATATATTGTGTTTTGAGTTGAACCGAGGCGTGCGGTTTGTCAATATTATACAATCACAATGGATGAGATTAACTATGATTCAGATAGAGAAGTTGGTCATGTTATGGATTTTTAGCTTATAGTCTTAATTTGGAATTTGGTTCTTAAAATATAAACTCAACGTCATTAAGCAAGTTTTATCCGCACAGACCGACGTTTTTTGTTTAATTGCAATTTTTACACTAACCTAGGTGGCTATTTTTTTAGTAGTACTCATAAAAATATAACTATATCGGGAATATCTATTATATCTTTGAATATATTAATTTATATCTTCTGTTCCATATTATTCAGTTGCAAGTAGCTTTCAAAAAAGGCCTTTTAAAAAATTTGGTGAGGCAGACCGAAAAGGTTATAACAAAGAAGACGAATAACAAAGTAAGTAACTCCTGTCAGCCAATTATTCATGGGTACATATGTTCTTAATATGAACTTATCAAATCTTAAAGCAAGGACTTCAGGAGTCATTAGAAAGTTTCAAGAAATCTCTTCCATGGGTTGAAACACTTGATGTTTGCATTGACCCAGTGCCACTTCCAAACTGTGTCGACGCATCACTAGCTTCAAATAGTGATAAATCTGGTGAAGAGGATGAAAATCACATGAAGCTTGAAAACTTATTGTAAGAACTTCTAATTCTGTAATTGCTGTAATTCTAATTTCTTTTTTTTGTGGCACTACTTTTGTAATATGGTAACATTGATTATACTTAACCAAATCACATGCAATCAATTTTGAAACATCTTTTCAGCTATCGTCAGGCTCAAGCTGCAGTTTTATTTGGTTTAGAAAAGCTTAAGAAATTGAACATTCCCACGCAAAGACCGAACGATTACTATGCAGAAATGGCCAAGTCGGATGTTCACATGAAAAAGGTTCGATGCTCGCCATGCTGTCGTTTTTGAGCAATTCTATCTTCTTGAAGTTGCTAGACATGTTTTTGCATTCAAAATTTAGGTGAAAGAGAAGCTGTTATCTCTCCAAGCAATTAAAGAGAAAGCTGAAAAGGCAAAGAAGGACAGAGAATCAAGAAAATTCAACAAACTGGTAACATATAATAATAATTATTATTATTATTATCAATTATTGGTTTAATTTAACGATATTGAAAACATATTTTCATTTGCTGTTAAGGCTGCCAAAGCAGCTAAGAATGCCAAGAAGAAAGATAAGTTAAAGAATAAAGATCAATTGAAGAACATGAAAAAGAAGCTCAACTTTGGTTTGTAAATCATTTACCTTTGCTTCTGAGTGGAATAATTAGTATGAAAGTCTTACATTGTTTTAAAATTGTTTGATGGTTAAAGGAAAGAATGATGCTGATGCTGATGAGGAAAAGAAAAAGTTCAAAGGTGGAAGTTCCAAGCCCCAAAAGGATGCACCAAATAGGTGAGTACCACTTATTAAGTATTACTTAATTAATAATACTTAATTATTACTTAATTAATAATACTTAATTGAAGCACTGTCAAAACACCCATTCGGAACAAACCTGGCCAAAAGAGGAACTTGAAGAACAAAAAGTATGGCTTTGGAGGACAGAAGAAAAGATCAAAAATGAATAACAAGGACAGTTTCAATGACATTTAAACTGCTTTTTTCTGACTTGTTTAAAATGGAAAGATTAAAAATTTCTTCAAACGTGATTGGTCGAAGCGCCTCAAGCCACTTGTTTTTGAAATGAGGATTTTAATGGAGCTAGTGATATAACTGTTACTAAGCCAGAAAAGCATTTTGGCTGATAGGGAGATTAATTCTTTGTTTCAGATTCAATTTTCTGTCCTTTAATTTTTCAACACAAATTGAGTAAAGTATAAAAAAGTAAAAAAATACGAGCAGCATAACACTGTCTACAATTGCTATTCTAAAATATTGTTGAGCAAGATTGCATGCATTATTCTGAACACAGTTTGTGGTGTCGTAAGATAGGATCAGTTATTCATGAGGCTCAAGTCACTAAGAGTCCTCTCTGACAATAGAACTTTAGCCCTGAAATTGATAAAATAGTTTATTAAATAGTTTAATTATCAAGATAATATTGGAAATGAAACATTAGTATATAGCCATACTTCTTCACCAAATCCAAGCTTTTGAGATATAGTTGTTGAGTGGATAAGTCTACACTGAGTTCTGGAGAAGTTGCTAAATTCTGAGATTTCTGAAATTAATTATAAAACATAACTAATAACACGATATTCTATGTAACTTGATTAGTTTTGGTTTGTTAAACGTTGAAATCCTGGGGAACGTTTCTAGTTCCTTCTCTGCATCTTCATTAGCAACTACTACTATCTATTGACAGTCGGCCAGGATACAAACCCTGTTTGTGATTAATTTCCAAACTTCTTGTTGCCTATTGATCTGAGTAATTTTAATATCCAACAAAGTTGATTCCATTCCTTTAATGATTTCCTCGATTGGTGCTTTGAACAAAAGAAGTTCTTTGCACAAATCCATGATTGCTCTGAAATCAGAAGATTAATTTTATTTTATTTCTTTTCATTGCTTGGTTAGAAAATTGTTCAAGTAATCGGTAAAGTCCCTAATTTTTTATGATGATATTTCATTCAATTCAGACCTCATGTGTGATCTGCTTTCTCTAGAAAACTGATCAAAGTCTTTTTCAACTGCTGTGAGGCAGTTTATCAATTCTGAAACTTTATCCGTTTGTTTGACTGAAAGTTACAACAGCAAGATAATTGATAGCAAAATAATTAGAACATAATTTAAAATGATATATTATAACCAACCACTGGTATTTCTAAAATATTCCACCATGTCTTGTGCAGTCTGAAAGCTGTTTTGAATAACAATTACTTTTCTGGATATTCTCAAATTATTTTAAATTTCAAAATCTTATTTAACGTACTGGGATTTTATCTTATCTTCTTTTTCGCACTCCGGAGACAATCTTTTGAGGCATTCAATTATTCTGCATTCGATGGCACTGAATTTATCAGCAGACGATTCTCCCATGTCTGCCTGGTGTCATCAAAAGAAAATAAAACGAATAATCGAGACAAATTCTTTAGTAGAATATAGAAAGTCCAACTGAAAATCTCACCAAATTCTTCCAATGATTTATTTTGTCATTCTGCAACTGCCACCGTTTTGCTGTTCCAATTAACAAAATCGGTTGAGTTTTAAAAGCTCTCGCTCTTTAATAACTAATTGCATTGCTTGCAACATTCAATAATTACTTCACATATAATAATTACTTTACGTTATTAATTGCCATCACCACAACATCATCACAACATCACATGCATATGAACGACCCACTAATGTCAGACATAATTGAAAAGGAAAGTCACAAGAACCTGCATCGGGCCATTGCTTCTTACCTTCCTCAACATCAACCTCGAGGCTACAATCATAAAACCAGTCAATTTAAAGACGTACGTAGCTACAAATCCACAACTCTCAATCAAATTTATTGACTTATTTTATCAAATAATAATGATAATTCCAATATGTAAATGTAATATCAACAAAAGTCATTTAACCTCTGAGAAAATAATTCGACATTTGAATGCACTGATGTCGTTACTTTTCTGAGTGTTTGCACTTTGTCTTGAATGCTCGTCCTTTCTCTGATCAAACAGAGTCTGAAAATTTTATGAGAATTTTTTGGTTCTCTAAATAAATTTGTTTCAGTGTTGATCAACAAACAAAGAAACAAACTTGATTCCCTCGATGGATTTGAGAATATGCTGGAAAGAGCGATAAAGCGTCCAACAATAATGCGTCAGATGCTTGCTTAGCTTCAACTGTTCCTAAAATTTTCAGTATTATTTATTTCAGATATTTCAAAGTTTAAAATGCATAATTGCAAGGTATTATTACAGTTAATTCATAGCTGTTCTGTCTGTTAGTCATCAAATATTCCAATTTTGGTCCCCTTGGTTTCTTCCTCTCAGGAATTTCGAGGATCGGAGAGGCAAGAATAAGATCTATGTCGACTTCTTCCAATTCCTGATCCTGGAAAGGAAATAATTCTTAAAATAATTTTAAACGACTCATTAAATATGCTGTAAAATAATACCAACATTAAATATCTCTACTCGCAGTAACATTTTCACCATTTTGTGTTTTTACTCACAAACAACTGCTTTGCAACCACCTCATGCATTTGTGCAGGAGTGCAGGAAACCAATCATAACCCATAACCATGAGCAATAGGTATGTAAAATTGGTCGATCAATTATTTACAGATATCATCCTCTGAACTAATCCAAACTAATTATTCATTTATTCTTAAAAATAAAAATAAACACAAGGACCAACCAAGTCGTAGTCCACCAAGGTACAATATTTGGTCAAAGAAGAGTCTTTCTCAGCCACGATTCCGGTCGTGGTCATGAATATGAATTGGTCGCACTGATTAATATTCGAAAAACTTAGGCGCAAAGCAGACGAGAGGTGGGCGACGGATTTGAGACTGTCGTTGTCAATGACGTCAAAAAAATATGACTCGTTCACGAAAGGATCATAAACGTGGAGGGGCTGAAAAATTTAGAGGTTAATTATTAAATTAAATTCATTCATATTAATTCATTCAAATTATTAATAAATTATTCAGTGTTTCCAAATCATACATTATCATACATTACAACTGAGCAACAACAGATGCATGTTTAATTTGTCAGATTTAATTGATAAGATGCAACTTATTGTGATCTTTGGGTCGTTTGATCTATACTATACATACTATTGCGTAATATATCATAAATTATTATAATATTATCATAATATATCTTTTGCATAATGAAGTATTTAAGAAACCAATTTATACAACTTTACTTATGCTATAAGGGAGTGTAAAAGTATGTCTTTAAATAACTTTAAATTTTTGTGAATTTAAATTTGGCTTTTTAAATACTTTGTGTCTGAAAAGAGTATCAAGCATATCATAGCAGGATGGTATCTTGTTCTCATTCAGACCTCCTCTCCTTTTTGGGTCGTACATCAGCATCTGCCTGAGCCAAGCCTCGAAGTATACTTGAGAAGTACTAAAATTAAATTGGGATGCAAATGTATCATTAATTATTTGAGATATCAATAATATTATATCTATAATAATAATAATAATAATAATAATAACAATTATATTAATAATATTTATACCTATGCCCAGGTAAATAATATTTATTATATATATATATACAATAAAATAAGTTTTTGTAATAAGCATTTATTTTGAAAAATTAAAATTGCAAATGAAAGTGTGAATTAATTGGTATTCTCTTATTTTTGAGATTTCATGATAATAATTAAAAAATAATAACAATGTTATTATAAGCATTGTAAATAAAATGATTTTTTGATGTAATAATTTATCATAATTCACATATACTTGCAAGCTGACTCAACAAATCTTAATGACAACTGGATTTGAACTGAAATCTCAACCTTGAAAGTTTATTGTTTCTTGGCAGTCGATCAGAATATATAGGCACAAGTTGGTTGTTGGGATATGCATAAATATCTTTGTCACTTTTGGACCTAACCACTTGAAGCCTGTTTTAAAAATTGGATAAGTAATTAAATCTGATGAACAGAGCCAATCATAACAAGTTGTGTTCATTCAAACAGCTGAATTCATTTTCAGCCAAAAACACAACAACATAAAACGCATGATGAGGACTTTAGATATTAGATATACTTTAGACATAAATTATTTATATAAATAAATTATATATAATTTTATATAATATTAATATTTTCTGAATGATTCAATATATATATAAATAAATTATATATAATTTTATATAATATTAATATTTTCTGAATGATTCAATATATATAAATAAATTATATATAATTTATTCCAGTAATTTTTTACCAGTTGAACATATCAGGAAATTGCATGAATGGCCTGAATCCACTGATGCACTCAAATATTGTTGTCCCCAAAGACCAATAATCCACTGTTCCAGTGTATTCAGGCTTTGAGTTGCTTATCAACTCTGGTGCCTGATAACCAAATATGTTGTTTAATAATCAGTTAAAAACTGGTAACATTTCACAAATGAATGTAATTCAATATTTAAAATAATTTAATATAATGCAATTATAATAATAATAGTAATAACAACAACAATAATAATAATAATAATAAATAATAATAATAATAATAATAATAATAATAATAATAATAATAATAATAATAATAATAACCCTAACACTAAATAAGTGCTTATATGTTTATTTTTCAAATTGAATTGTAAATAATTTTTATCACTTTCAACATTTATTATATATTTAATTGATATAATACATCATTTCACCCTTGATAAAGAAGTGACTAAAAATAAATTAAATTTAGGAATTACTGCAATATTTGGTCAAAAATGGAAAAAACAAATAAGTTTTAAAAAAATAAAAAATTGAATCTCATTGTCTGACCAGGTACTGAATCGTTCCAACAAAAGATGTACAAATACTGTCTTGTGAGACCTCTTTAGCGTATCCAAGATCAATAATTTTATAAACAATCTGAAAATTAAAATGATTGCTTCTGTTATGGTTCATGTAATGATAATATAAATAATAATTATAAATATTTATATATTTCATAATTTTTTATAATTATAAATATTATAATAATATAAAACCCTTAATTTCATCATTCCATTATTTTCTTTAAAGAGAACAGATACAAATTTATTAATGTTCATCATCATGTTTCATCTTAATTATAAGAAATAATCTTCCCAGAAAATTCCACAACAACAATAATAATAATGCCATAATTTAATGTTATAAAATACATTATTATAGATTCTAAGAGCATAATTCTATAAACATTGGGAAATTTAAAAGACGGTTTGAATACAAATTTTGAATCTTAAATTGTATTTTAAGCAAAGAAATGGCATGTCAAAGGATTAATTATCATATTATTCAGATAACTTCAAGTCGATGTTAACGATAAGAAATTCTAAATTATTTGCAAATGAATACTTTATTAGAACACAAAGATACCCCACGCAAACACAAACACAAAGATACCCTATGCAAACACAAAGATACCCTATGAAAACACAAACACGAAGATACCCTACGCCCATGTAATTTGTGGAGTACAATGTTCTCTGGCTTCAGATCTCTATGGTAGATTCTCTGTTGATGCAAGTACTTTATTGCATCAGAGACATCATGGACTATTGCCTTCACTTGAATCTCCTCAAGACCGTACATGTTATGGGCATAATTCAATTCCTGGGTAAAATGAAAACATGGACATAAATATATTGTATGTAATAAATTATGAGCAGCACAAATTTTGTCAATATTTTGGAAAATGTCTCATAAGCATGAAGATAACTTTAAATTAAAATCAAAGCATCTTTAGTTTGAATATCAGCTAACTTGTGAATTTAAATCAGGATTATTTTTACATAAATATACTCATAAGCTTAGTAAATAGATTACGAAATGACTTCCATAATGAATAAAATTAATACTTGAATACTATAATACTTCAATAATAATAATGTATTCAACACCTGATGATTCTGACAAGGGCTAACCAATTCTGACATGGTGATAACCAATTTTTATTATTGTTATTATGCAAATGTTTTTCAAAGCCAGGAATGAACATAACAAGACAGAAATGAAAGACAATTAACAATTCAATTTTATGGTATATATTGAATAATTATTAATATATTGAATGATAATACTTTAAAATCAGTCAAACCTTTCTTAAATCTCCACTGTTGCAATATTCCATGGCTAAAACTGGATTCGACAAATTATTGAATCCTTTTAGCTCCTCTGGAAGGGGTATGCTTTTGACGATATATGGACTATCCAGTTTCAACATGATGTCACATTCATTCTGCCATCTAACTTTCATTTTCTCAGTCATACTTTTTTGTTTACATTCCTTTACTACCAAATACGTGCCATCCTAATTAAAAAAAAATGTATTGAAAGAGTAATTGACGATTTCATTCGAAATATAACTTACTTTTTTGATAAAAAGACGTACGTCTCCAAAACCACCAGATCCTAACAAACTGTCTTTTTCTTTCCACTCATTGGTATGAGGAGGAGACATTTTTTTGACGTTTTAGAGATTACAAAGTGACTACTCAATATTAAATCAAACAGCAACACGGAAAAACATTTTCAGGATGTGGGATTTCCATAGTTGACCATCTAATGTTTTAGCGTTTCACCAATTAAAGTAAATGCACTAATTCATAATAGCTAGAAAATTAACGGAATTTGATAATCAAATTATTTGATTATGGCAAATTATTAATATCATTAAAACACTCATTAGCACTTAAAAAGTTTTGTGTCATCTCAGGTATGCACATGACAACAAATTTAAGGTGGCTACTGTAGATACAATGCTCATATGACTGACACACCCACTAAATTTGATATAAAAACGATTTATTCTTGATGTTCTGAAATATACGATAGAAATATGCTCAAGGCGATTGCACTAGCCTGCCTTTGCGTGGCTTTTACGGCAGCTCTCGACAATGGAGTTGCTAGGACTCCTCCTATGGGATGGATGAGCTGGGAGAGGTTCAGATGCAATATTGACTGCAAGAACGATCCCGACAACTGCATCAGGTTTTTAAATTAGAAATATTTGTATATTTCAAGACTTGGCCTTACCCGGTCTTACTTTGCAGCGAGAAGTTGTTCATGGACATGGCCGATAGAATGGCTGCTGATGGTTATAGAGAAGCTGGATACGAGTACGTCATTATTGATGATTGCTGGATGGCTAAGGAGAGAGATGAACGAGGAAAATTGCAAGCAGATCCTGAAAGGTTTCCTCATGGAATCAAGTGGCTTTCTGACTATGTATGTACATTTGAAATTACCACTAATTCTTTTATTGAATACATTTTTTATGTGACACATATAGTTTTTTTGGATGACATTAAAATAATTGATTTTTTAATTCATAGGTCCACTCAAAGGGACTGAAGTTTGGCATCTATGGAGATTTTGGCACAAAAACCTGTGGTGGTTACCCAGGCAGTGAATACTATCTTCAACTTGATGCTCAAACATTTGCTGATTGGGAGGTCGATTACTTCAAATTTGATGGATGCTACTCTGATCGTAAACAGTATGAAGATGGTGAGCCAAGTTACTTATACTGAGTTCAAAGATGAAATAATAGTTAACTCATTACTGAATAATAGCAGCAAGGCATGCCATGTTTGCAGAATTTTAAATTCACTAAGTTGCACTCTCTCAACAGGTTATCCTATCATGTCATTCTTTTTGAATATCACTGGCAGACCAATAGTTTATTCATGCAGTTGGCCAGCCTACCAAGAATTGCATCAGGAAAAGGTATGAGTTTGATATTACATTTTTAGAGTTGCAACTATTATCATGTAATTTATACTTGATTTATTTCTTCAGCCGAACTATGAAAAGATTGCCAAATATTGCAACCTGTGGAGGAATTACAGAGACATTCAAGACTCGTGGTCAAGCGTTCAATCGATCGTTAAGTTCTTCGGAGATGATGGAAATGATTTCATGAAGTATGGAGCCCCTGGAAGTTGGAACGACCCTGACATGGTTTGTCAGCAAGCATGATCTAATTTATGCGAATTTGTAAATTTCAAGTGCTATTATTATGCTTTTAATCTGTAATTCACAGTTGCAGTTGGTCTGATGGTATAAGCTTGTACTTCCTTAAGACTAATCCTTCACGATTTTTTTATTGAAATTTATTTCTTATATCTTGTTTCATTCAAATTTTGTCTAATATATGATACAATTCCATAAACGGAAATATATATATAGAGTATAATAGGTCAATGCAAATGGGAGATTCATTTTAAAATTAAACATTCACAAACATACATCAATTCTAGATCATCATTGGCAACTTTGGCCTGAGTGAGGATCAACAAAAGAGTCAAATGGCTCTCTGGAGTGTCATGGCTGCTCCACTCATCATGTCCAACGACCTCAGAGACATCAAACCTTTCTCGAAATCACTCCTCCTCAATGCACGTGCCATCGCCATCAACCAGGATGCACTTGGTGTCCAGGGACGAAGAATCAACAAGAAGGTTAGCATTATTGTGATCGCCACTCATCCAAGTTCGCAAACATTAATCAGAACGTCTTCATAGGACGACACCATCGGCGTCTGGACCAAGCCCATCCTGCCGAAGGGCGACCTCGCCTTTGCCATAGCAAACAACGGCAACAAGACACCCACAAAGTTCAACATAAAGATTTCTGATCTCGGTCTGCACAACCCTGCCGGCTACTACATCAACGAGGTTTTCGACGGAGTCCAACTGCCCAAAAAGTATCTGCCTTCAGACACTCTCTCAGTCAGGGTCAACCCCAGCGGCGTCTTCTTTGGAAGGGCCAGGCAGCTGTCTTGAATGACATTCTTCAGCATTTTGCATTTTTTAAGCAATTTCAGACACAATTTGTCTTAATGTTGACTTTTGTCATTTATAAAAAAAAGACTTGTGATTCATTGATTGCATTGTCATATTTATGAATGCATTTCACGAAAATTTCGAATTAATTTGAAAAATGACATAAATTGAAAATAACGTACGAGGTACATTGCTTAAAGGTGACTTGGGTCAATTAAAAACGTTCAAAGTTGACTGATGTTGGCTGAGCGGTCGCAAAGGAGCTGGCCCCAATCCTGGAATAATGTTCCGTGTGCCACCGGTGCTTCCAGATGTTGCTTAAGTGGGAGTTCAAATAAAGCAATTGCTATTAAGGACCATCAATAACAATGCGAATCTGACAGCAGCAAACACAGAAATTGCATCCAAAAACATATTGAATCGTTGGATGATGTGAAATCTACTCACGTATAACAAAAAACAATCTTAAAACAAAAAGCTTTGAACGGACACGTCAGATTAGAAACAGATCAATAAATAAAACCCAGGTCATGAACACAATTTGGATAGGACAGGAAATGATGGGTTTAGAAATTTCAAGCATGATTCAAACACACAGAAAACCTAACTCCTGGGTTATGAAAATAAAAACTAATTTCACAGCTAAATTAACATTTAAATACTTAACATTTTCAGTTTCAAGATCCACTAAAAGTTAAAGAAATGCACCATATCCTGATAAAAGTCTTCTAAGAATCTCCGAGCGGAGCATTTTGCCAAACGTCTCGCATGACTAATTTTCTCCGGCTCCGACCTCCTGGGAGATGCTGCGATAATATTCCACCATGACTTTCCAGGCACGTGGAGACATGAAGCCCTTGGGAGGGTCGATTCCAGCCTGGGCCATGGATCTCATCTTCGTTCCAGAAATGAAGACAAAGTCCTCTTTGTGATTCTCATCAAAGAAGTCCATCTTTTCTTTCTTTGCATTGTAAGCTGCTACTCTAAAAGGCACAATTTCCAACTGATCCAAGCCAGGAGCCATGGTGAGGACCTGATAACACACCATGTTATTATTATTATTATTAAAATTAAAATTAAACCATAAGAATCACCATAACAGAAGGAAATATTAAAATAAAAAAATATTAAAAAATAGTTTTATGCTTTATGCTTCCAAAAAAAGATACAAATTTGGGAGGAGTACAGAATAAAAACTTAATTTTACATTATATTTAATTTATTGTAAATTATTACAATAATAATAAAATATAATTATATTATTTATATTGATTTCTAACCTTAGCCCCATGAGAGGGTTCGTAAAGATCCTTCTTTGTGTCCGGATGCGGCATTCCAGCCGGGTCCCTGCCCACGATGTAGAAGTTGGCACCAGCTGACAACCTTGCCTTGGCATGCCACTGGACCTTTGAAATAAGAAAGGCATCAATTAGAATCCAACATGGCTTGAGCCATCTATTCATTCCTAAGCTAAGAGAAGATATATATCTTAATAATTTATATTTTAATGATACATATATATTTTAACAATATATATTTTAATGATACATATTTATTTTAACAATATATATTTTAATGATACATATTTATTTTAACAATATATATTTTAAGGGGTCTTACCTCAGTCGGACCGGCGTACATCATGGGTGATGGGAAAATGGCCAGCACGGTGGACTTTGGATCGAGCACTCCATCCTCGAGAAGACAATGGTGCTGTTTGATCCTCCATGGCAGTGGAACGTCATCATCTTTAGTCCATCCTCCTGCATTTTCATTCCACATTTTATTTGTTTCAAAATTTGTGCATTTACTAATTTCATGCCAGTTAAATTCTACCCAGAGGATGGAGAAGAAGTATTGGATTCTTGAATCCCCTTTCCAGCAACTTTCTTCTGGTGTCAGAAATCAGAAGAGCGTGGCCGTTGTGAATCGGATTTCTCAGTTGAAAAGCGAACACGGCATCGGCCTTAAATCAACAAGATGGCAGCGATCGGATAATTGCATCTCGACTTTGAATTAATTTAATAATCCGACTAAAAGCACATTTCAAAACAAACGTTGAGTTCTGAAAATTTATTCTTGAGTTGATTCGGAGTGAGTCTATAAGCGTCCAGTTCGTCATTCCACTTGATTGGTTCGAGAACTTCGAGGTCACCGCCGCACAGCCAATCGCCGCCTTCGTAAATCATCTAAAAATTAAAAGAATTTTTACTTGCATTATTGCGGTGCAATTCCATCAGTTCAATTAGTTCAAACATTTTCTTTTTTCAAATTGAAATTTATGTCCAAAAAATAAAAATAAAAAGTAACAATAAAACTTCTCCAAGCTTGGACTTTGGCAAAAAGTCTTTTTAAATATTTTTCGTTGTTGTAAAAGTTTGTTTCGTTCAAAAAAAGAAACCACCAACCTTAACGTATGGATGGCCGTGATTAGAAGTACCAAACTGTCTGGAACATCTTTCTTCCTTTCTGTGTTCGAAGAACTCGGGGCTTCGAAGAATTGCCACTCGTCTGCCACCGTACGACAGGGCAACGGCCTCCGACCCCTTGAGTCTCTCTTTGACCTCGGCAGAAATCGCCAAAACTATCGGAACAGACTGGTTGTTGTTGTGGCCAGCATCCAACAAGCATCCAAAATGAAGAACTTGAAGATACTCTTTCTCTCTCATGAAGCCACTTAAGGGAGAGGCCCAACCCTCTGACAACACCTGGACCCACTGGAGATCTATCTGATGGAGATTACGATAAAGTAAGTTGGTAAATGTTTATATTGTTAATTCAAAATGAGATTTGGTTTCAACAGTTTAAAAGAGGCAGAACAAGTTCTATTTCTAGGTGACAAATGGTTCAATTCCACTGAGCATCTATGACTGTATTACAATCAACAATTAATTGAGAGTTAAATAAATAAATAAATGAATAAATAAATAAATGAATAAATGCATTATGCATCAATTTAAGTTAAAGTCCTGAAATGCACTATCTCAGTGCAAAATCTCCCAATCTCCAGAGACATAAACAAATCACCAGGCAGCCTTAAACAAAAGATGAAGTTCACAAGTGCACATTCACAAGATAATGAGGAGCACATGGTGGAGATAATGCCACAGTACAACAACTTAAGTCTAGCAGGCTAAGTTGAAGGCATTTCCTCTTTCTGTTATAACTAAGTTGTTCAAAGGTTGTCCAGATATGTATTTAAAAGGCTATTAATTAATGTATTGATTAATTAATTTATTTATTTATTTATTTATAAACATTGTAAAAAAAAAACTTATATTATTACATAAAGTATAATGCAATATTATAATATTAATTAAATGGAATAAAAATTTATCAATAAAATATTAACCCACAGGAAATGGAAAGATATTTTGAATTGAAAGTACCATCAACACTTGGATTTGATTTTTTAAGGAATGTTAAATAAATATTGTAAAAAAAATATGTTCAAAATATTACATTTAAATAAATAAACTTCATTTCAAGCCAAGAGTTCTGATTTCATGTTAATGTTAGTTTTACAAACATTCAAACTTTTTCACAAACGACATCTTTTCAGAATAGGAGAGGTCCATGCCTCCTATGCTCTGATGATTTTTTTTGCAATAGTACCCTTTTCACCCACCCATCCACTCCCCAAATTGTGTCCCCAATTTGCATACATACATATGTACATACATACATAAATCTACATAAATATACACATGCAAATGCAGAACTAAAGATGGCAACAATTCACCATACCTCTGTAATCTGAATGGCTGGCAAGCTCTCCATCTCTTTCACAAACTCTTCCTTTTTGTCTTCAGGGACAAAGAGTTCTTTCACAAGATTCAAGTTAGTGTATGAAATGATACCCTGACCGACGATAAAAACAATACAATCAGCTATCACGTGAAAGTCGATCTAACGAATAATATGAAGTCGTTATCTAGTAATTCACCAAAGCTAATCTAATCCATTTAAACACTATTTTAAAAGTAATTCTAAAATAATTTAACTTTCATGCCATCACCTTCTCGATAAGGCAATTGACAACTTCTTGGATACACTCATCAATGCTCAGTTCTCCTGCCCTTAAAACCAATTCTGGTTTCTCAGGAGGTTCATAGCCTTGGTCTATGCCAGTGAAACCTGGCAAACAAAGCAAATAAGGTATTACTAATAAGTAACGTTAATAATAAAACCAATTACTATCATAATAATTAATTTATTATTTTTATAATTAAGCAAAGCTTCAAACACATCCCTTTTCCAAATCACATTAAAAGTGTGCAAAACATAAAATAAAAAAAAACATAAAATGAAGGCTCTTTCAAATTCAAGGTTCAAATTCCTTCCAGCCGCTCTCCTCCACATAAAAATAAATAAATTTCAAGCGAAAAAGAATTGACACATCAATCACTTTCTTTCCTTTGTGAAACCAAATTCTATTAGGATATCGTAGTAAGTAAGTTCGAGTAACATTTAATATCATATAATTTAATTTAACATGTATAATAGAATCAATAAAGCCAAATAAATGCCAAAACTGTTAGGAATACAAAAAAAAATCCAACCATGAATTTCTCCTTTCCTGGCTTTCTTGTATAATCCCTTTGGGTCTCTCATCTCACAAACTTCTAGCGAAGTGTTGACCCAGCACTCAATAAACAACAGTCCTGCATCTTCATGTATTCTCCTAGCTTCAAGTCGATCCTGTAAAATTTTTTAAGTCATTTAAGAATGCCATGCAAAACATGTTCTAAAGATTTTAAATCGTTTTGCGTGAAAACTTGATGTGAAAATATACTTTAATCATATATTTGACATAATTAGGAACAACAATAATAAAATTAATAAAAATTACCTGATGGACTGTTTAGTTAGTCTTACTTGCCTTAAATGCCAAGACCAGCAACAAATACATGTTTGAATGTTTAATTAATCCATATCTACATATTGTATCACCTTTTTAAAAGGACTGATGAAACTGGTCAAACAAACGATGCCACCATCAGCAAAAAGTTTGGAAACTTCAGAAACTCTTCTTATATTTTCCTCCCTTTCTTTTGGACTGAACCCCAAATCTTTATTTAATCCAAATCTTATGTTATCCCCATCCAGACTGTACGAAGGGATGCCTCGGTCCACCAAGAACGACTCCAGTGCAAAGGCCAACGTTGTTTTACCAGCAGCTGACAAACCTTTTATTGAGCAAATCAATAAATTTATCAAGCTACTCAATTAAAACTCTTGTTAACATCTCAGAAACACACCTGTGAACCAAACCGTGCAACCTCGGAATCGACCTCCATTACCAAGAACTTGACCCCTCTTTGTTCTGGACACATGTTGTTTTTGATAAGTTACATCGGTTGCTCTTCTCTGGGAGCCATTGTTCTGTCGACAACGGTAAAACATCTTAACATATGTTTCTGTCAACTCGTAAGGACTAACTACTAATGAAGATTCTTTTAAATACCTCAAAACCATTAGCCTGCATCCTCACAAGTACGGGGACAACACTAAAGAACAGGCACTAGCGAGCGTCAGCGAGCACGCCGTCTAATATAAGCACAGAGAAGTTCTTCAGACCCGTTGTAAGCAAATGGTGAGAACTGGATCTAACTGGAAAATATTGTTAATTGAAAACTTATATTAAAACGTACATTAAATAAAATACATTATAATATAAAGGCTATTTATATTTTAAAATCTTCGTTTTACTATGGTGATAGTTCGGGTTGGGCTCGTTACTATTTCATCTTGATTTTATTCTGGAGAATGCTAATTATATCTTTAAGAACTCAAACATATATTTTATAAGTGAAATAAAATAATTTTCTCAATTGGACGAATTTTATGGACATCACTGTAACGCGATCATTTGAAGTCAAGGGTTATATTCTTTGTGGCACGTAACACTAGCACCATGCTATGAGAATGCAGTCAGATCTACAGAGGTTTCCGTAATAAATTTTTTGTCAGACTACCAACTAGTATTCGGCCTTAATCGATGTAATTGCTTTTGGTATAAATCCCACAATTTTTTTATATATTATTGCAACACTTTAGCCTTTAAGAAATTTTCGATGTGGTTTGTTTGGAAATGTTAGAGCAAGATGAGGCGATGTATCATCTGCGATTACATCCTTATTAGGTATCATTGATCAGTGTCTCATAATTTTTGGATACTATCTAACTCTATGTGTTTTGGTGGAGATGATGAACTAAGTTATTAAGTGTGAAAACACTTTTGAGAAATTACTTAACAAAATGATATTCTGTCCAGGGGCTGACCTGGAACACATGGTAAGCCAGTAAACATGTAAAAAATCATTTTAAATGTTAATTGTGCCCTAATGGGACTTAAATATGATAGGTGGCGTATAAATTTAATAATGAAGATAAAGTTGAGTGAAATTAGTAGCAGGAAGTGTGCAGGAACGTCACGTCACGATCTTTTCTTCATGCTCATAATATATTTATCAAAATTGCTTATTTTTAATAAATTTTTAAAAGATTTCAAAAGTCGGAGGAGACACCCAGTCATTACGAGTTTCATCCAAACTGAGTTGATATCTGACTTCCATACCAATCAAAGATCTAGAAAATTGAAGACCTACGTCTTGCATCCCTTACATAGTTTGACACGGAGCCTGCTCCTTTAGCAAATCCATCTCAGGAAATTGGTTCATCCAACTCAATTCAGTTCCGCCAATATTTGAAGTATCTGATTTTTTATATGGAAAGGAAAAAAAAAGTGTTATCACCTAAAATAAGTAATATTTGCCCTGCCCTCGACGAACTTTAAAGCCTGCCTCGCCATTGAGTCCTTGTCTTACAAAGAGATGCTTGACACAATTATGACTCATGGTGTGGTCTCCACAAAACCTGTAGTTTAATTAATGCCACCAGTGGAGGTCATAAATGAAAATTTCCACTTGTAATGCGGAAAGCTCTCATTTACGTATAATACTATTACAAACAAACGTTTGATTATCATTATTGTGTGACATGACATCTCTGTTTGATTTTTATTTTGTATACATCAAAAACAAACGGAAAAAAGCTAAAACGTAATTCTCTAATCTATAATTATGACACATATCAAAATTAAACAAGTGATCATCTAGACCGCAATAGCTCAATATCGAGATTACTTTCCGCCTTTATGTAATAAACATGACGAAAGATTCGGAAATCAATACAACAATTTTAAAAAATCCCAGCTAGGAATTTTCCAGAAGGGACTACTTTTCATACATTAACGATCTGCGCAATTCGATGATCGACCAATGGCATTCTTGTAACGACACGAGCGAGCTATAAATAGAAACCTCCCTACTGTTTGTAAGAAAATAGTTCGTTAGAATAACCACTTTGATACATTATTACAATGTCATAAGTAACAATTAATATTAAAAAATATGAAATATTAAAAGATTAATCAATCCGGTGCTTTATTAATAAAAATGAAACAATTTCCATACATTTAGCAAAATGCGCAAATGACGTCGTTCGCGTAGGAATTTTTCCAAAAATGTATAAAAGTAGAGCTGACTCGGCTTTGTAGTCGTGTTACGCCCGGTTTGCTGTCGAGTCTGGTCTTGTTGGAGCGGTGAGTAATTTTATTATATTTGGGCGATATCAGAGAATCGATGCGATATTATGCGACATATTTAATCGTAATTGAGATTAGTGGCGTTCGAGGAACGCCGAAACGAGTCTTAGAGCCCTAGGTTTTTATTCGATAACGGTGCGCGTGCGAGCCATAAATTTTTAACTTATGGATTGTTAGGCTGACACGTAGTGGATCATGATTCGGGGAGAAAATTCTTATACACGTCTCTTAGAATCTCGACTCCCCAAGTCTTTTGGGGTACGATACAATTTTACAAATCGAGGTTAGTTTCGTGGATGTTTCAGATTTTTGAGGGCTTTCAACTAAAGCATCACGATGCTGAGGTTAAGCGTAGGCGTCTTTGGGAAATAAGGTGCTTGCCATTTAAAAATTCCTTGTCCTGACAGCCTGGCCTGATGAAGAGGGTTAACAGTTGGCCTGGAGTCTCTGGGACACTGTTGCCAGAAGTTGTCTCGCAGCTGGTGGTTTAGCCCTGCAACATTTGTCTGAAGCTGATTTCTGGGATTTGGAGGTTTGGCTTCCATAGGCAAGGACGTGTCGGTCTTACCGCAATCATCTTGCAATGCAGGCCGTCTACGATATTGATTAGGAATGGAATTGCTTCACTGAACCCAGTATTGGTTAAGGGTCACCCTTATCCCTGGTGGAATATATGGCAGAGGGGGTGTGGAAGCTCCATTGTGCTTGTTCGTGTGTGTTTGGTATTCTTTATCATCTCTAGGAAAAGATTTCAATGGAAACAATCTGGAATGGTGCCTAAAAGATTTGTTGGAGTGTGAATGTTGAAGCCTTGTCTGTGCTGATGCTTTGCTACATGAAGTCTAAGATGATTTCTTGGTTTATATTGCTTTATCTACCAAGGTTTCTGACTATCTGCATGGTGCCAATTTATGTCCGTGATCAGGATCCAAAGCTGGTAAACTATTATTATGACATGAAACATATCTGGGGGTGTTTTACAATTACTTCAGGTGGCCTACAATAGTACAATGGGCTTGGACAAGAAAATACCTTCAAACCATAAATGGAATTACCTCTGCTTAAGATAGGATTGTGTGATTGCCCACTTTGTTTGGAAATTGTCATGATTTTGTTTGTAGCACAATCTGATTGACTAATCACAAGAAGTCTCTTGAAAGAATCCGAATTGTCTCACAGGCAGATCATAACTTAGAACTTTTGTTTTGGATGTTAATTGGATATCCTTGTCTAACTCTATGAAATTAACAGGCTTTCATTATAAAGATCTGCTAGAAGCTTCACCTAATGCAACCTCAGCAAGGATATTGTATCTATTTTTACTTGTTTTGTAAAGCAATTGCTTTTAGAGGAAACCATATTTGAATTTTTAGACATAGCATGCATAACATCTGGAACCTACACAAAATTAACGTGGTCTACAGGTCTACCACCTACTCAAGATTCATTAATCCCAAGCACAATTCATCTGAGAACAGCCCACATATTGAAAATGGCCGTGGATTATAGATATGTTTTGACATTGAATTTGTCCGGTTTTTACAATTTACATCAAACCTACAGGTGTCAAATTCTCAAGACTTGTCGCTCTCCTTGTCAAGTCTGGTAATGTCAACTTAAAAACTAGCTTTGTTTTGTGATGCTAGAGTCATCATTAGAAGCCAAAATTGATGTGATTCTTGTGTGGGTGGGTCCCAGTTTTGAATTTGATAAAACTTGATGAAGTCTGCAGGTACCAATAGGTGCATCAAGACTGCTGTGTCTTTACAACACACTTTGAATGGATATTCTGCCTGTGGAAATAATGTTGCGTTTCTTATTTTAATGATTTAAATATCAGCCAGCTAAATGTTATTGCATTGAATCTTGCTGTGGATGCAATTTTTTTTTCATATTTGGCATGGCCAATTCCAAATTATTAGTTTTAGGGCTTGTGGGTGACCACACTGCTCAAGATCATTTACCTTTTGACGTGTTTTGCAACATCTTCAAGACAAAGTCCCACTTCTGAGTTTTCTATTTTTGCTAAAGTTTTACATAGGAAGCCTGATTTGAAAAGTGAATGAATTTGAATTTGAGCAGATATTTGTGAGAACTGGAAGGTTGCAGTTGCAAATGAAGTTTACAAAGCATGTCATCCCTCATTTTTTTACATTCCAAGATGGCTTAGTTTTTATGTTGTTTTGCATCATTGCTGGAGTTCTTGTGTATGGAATTCTGCTTTAGATAATGAATGAATGAAATGCTTTCGAGTGGACGTTGATATAAGCTATATGAAACTACAGGTACTGGAGTTGCAAAGAAGGACCCTTAATTAGACTTTTGTGATCTGTACTGAAGCAGCTTAGTTTTCATAAAGTCCTCATCGAAGACTATGCTTTTAGCAACAGTCAAAGTTGGCTTTGAGTGGATTTCAGCAACGACTGCAATGCCTTGGGTGTCTGGACCCCAACACCTCTCCCATTGACATTTTAGAATGATTCCAAAGCGGCTTAGTTTTGGTATTGTTTTACATCATTGCCAAAGTCATCATTTGTGAAATTCTCCTTTAGATAAACTAAAGCTTGAATTTGTACCTGAGAGCGGCACATACCAGACCATCATTTGAAGATGCAAGCAATATCCATGGCTCGTTCCACCGATCATCCCAAAATGGCTTGGTTTTTGCATTGTTTTATGTTGTTGATGTCATTCACCTGTGCAACCCTGCTTTAGATGTTTCGGAGCGAATTTTGAATTTGGTTGGATATTTGTGCCTACCTCAAAAATGGATCCGCAAAGCCCACTTCATTTTACGAATATTGCAAAGGCTCAGTTTCAAGTTGTTTTATACTAAAGTTTTTAAGTGCTGTTCTGCCTTAGATAATGGATTACCTAAAGTTTGAGTTTGAGTTAACATTTACGAGAACCGTGCTAAATCGCAGGTGCAGGCGGTATCCGAGATCAGCTGTTTTCGTCGATCTTTCCAAAGTTTCCATCGTACGAGAGCCACGTGAAATTCTGCTTTAGATGATGGAAGGGTTAAGTTTTGGATTTTAAGTAGGTCATTATGTAAACTACAAAACCCCAGGTGTCTACAAAGTCCTAAAGAGATCCTGTTCGTCAGTCTTTTGCGACCGTTCTGAATGGCTTAGTTTTCTTGTTTTTGTATCATTGCTAAAGTCTTTATGTGGAGAATTCTGCTTTGGATAGTTGATAGATCTGAATGTCAAGTGGATGAGTAAACTGCCAGCTACAAAATGATGCTCCGATTGGAAATGAAGCCGGCAGTGCTGCGAAGATGCCCCGCCAGCTTTTTGTGATCTTTTCAAAACGGCTTAGTTTTCAAATTGAATAGTTTAACATAGCTGAAATTCTGCTTTAAATGACTGAATTAAAGTTTAGCCTTGAATGAATGTTGATTCAAGTCATGTAAAACCTCAGGTATCAGCAAAGACCAAACGACACATCTGACCCTCGCATTCGTTCCTAAATGGCTTAGTTTTTGTGTTTTTACATTGTTAAAGTTCTCTTATGGAATTCTACTTTAGATGATGGATTAGATGATTTTGGATGAGTATTGATACAAGCTATGTAAAATCTCAGGTACAAAGTTTCAAAGATGTGACCCTTCAACATTTTGTGATCATCCCAAAATGGCTTAGTTTTTCCATTGTTTGATATCTTTGCCAAAGTCTTTGCAAAAGGAGATTGTGCTTTAGATAAATATTAATTAGGGCTTGAATTTGAGTGGATACTCACAAGAACAATAATAAACTGCAGGTGCAGACAACACTCAAGATTTGCCAGCTTCACCAATCTTCCAAATTTCTCCTGAAATGGCTTGGTTTTTACTTTATTATTAAAGTGGTTGCTTTTATGATTAGGGATAATTTTTAGATTTGGTGAAACATGGGAAATTGCAACACGCCACTTTTGTGCGGGTGCCGGAATTTTAGAGTAGCTCCCGAGCTCTGGATTTTAAGCCGTGAACTCATGTAAGTTGTTTCCAGTGGATATTTGGGTGTCTGCCTTAAGACTTGTTTTCTAGGTGCGAGTTAGACCTCGATGCCGAGACAAGACCGCCTAGATCCCGCCGAGCGGGCGGATTCCCCTAATGAGGCAAAGCATATATTACAGCATTGGCAGCTATCAACTTGACAGTCTTAAGCCCAAATCAACCACAAAGTTTATTTGAACCCTTTCTTTAAAATTCCATGGATTTTGGGGTGTCTCCTAACAGAATTCAGTGCAGATTGCATCACGGTTCATCGTCTGCAGAAGTGGGAGTGGAGAAGTGACCTGCTTGCACGGTTTACTGATTTGAATTAGGGATGTTATGCCATGATTGCCATTTGTTCTAGAACGTGTTGACATGTGGAGTATTTTCTTGAACGACTGGAAGTTGGGAGTGCTGGGCTTTGTCTGACTTCTCTGGTCCTCCTGGTCTCAATGTGTGGGAAGTCTTATAAAATTGGTGATATGCCTGGAGTTTTTATGCTATCATTTTCCATAGGTAAATATGTTGGATTTGTCTGACTGGTGTTAGGTTTGTGATGACTTGTTTATAATGGCTGTAAGTTGTATTTTTTCTTTAATTTTATGGGCATTGGTAGGGGAGCCCCAAAGATTGAGGTGAAAATAGTACCAGGGTTGGTGGTATGTTGCAATGTTATTAAACATGGCACCACATTTGATTTATTATGGTTTTAGCTATTGACTAAGTTGTGTTCCAAGGGTGTTAGGTTTTATCTGAAGTTAGGAGTCTGAACTTGATCACACAAAACTGAACATTCACCTTGAGGAGCGTTGCCGAGGTCGCAAGATCACGTCTAGTTCGTCACGGTTCGTTCGTCTGACTGTTCGTGGGTTCTTCAGAAATGTTACATATTTTGTCAGTAATGTCGTGAAAAACAGGTTTGATAATCATTAAGTGAGTTGTGCATGTGGTGATTGTGTTACATGCCATGACTGAATATGTTATTAATAACGTTTGTTGCAGGTTAGATGTTAAAGGGTAATCAGGATTCTTGGTGTGAGTGTTGAGCGGGTGGTTTGTGTGCTGTTTTTTATTTTTTAGGTTCTTCGAATAGTACTCGTTCATTACGGCTGGCGTCTACCTGGTCACTTTGAGCTTTGAAGTTGACTGCCAATAATTTGCAAGCGCATGGAAACAGTTCCTTTTGTGAAAGCTCAGGGATGGCTGTTTTCTAGCCTTCAATTCTTCGCTTTCTCCTCTTTCTTCAGGGGTCAGATCAGCAAGAAGATCAATTCTTTCATAGACAGACCCACGCAGCTCACATTAATTTCTACAGTTCATCGTCATTCCTTTTGCCATCATTAGAAGATAGAAGATTGATTCCAACTTTAGAAATTTTTAAAACCCTGCTCACATTTTTGTAAACCAGACTTTATTATGGCAGGCAATAAGTAATCATTATTGTTGCAGTAAAATGCCTTGGCTTTTTATGGTTTTTTTTTTTACTGGTTATCTAGATGAGTAATATGTGAGACAAGTGATTATTTAGTTATTGATCTTATCATTTTGTAAGGAATGAATGGTTTAGTTTTTCCTGGCACTTGGCACCATAACAACATTAGGGATCATTCAAGCAGCTGACTTAAATAGTCTTGTTTTTACGGATGTGTTTAGAGACGAACCTTATGTTCTTTCATTGTGTTGCCAGCTTAAGCTGTGTAGCGTTTACTGTGTTTTGTTTGGAGACAGCCCACCATCGTTTGATGTTTAAAGTGCCTGTCTGGCACATTTTATGTCGAATGATGCCATGAGCAAAATTTCAATAAAATTGATAAAGCTGTGGGAATGTTGTGTGGTTGTTTATGCTTGTGGTTCGGTCAAGGGCATTTGGCAGGAGGAAACATGAGATAAGCCCCCGCTTTGCTATGGTTTTTAAGGTCTTAAACCTTGAAATTGTGGGTGACGTGTTTTGATGGGATTTGATGTAAACTTGAAGCGAGTAGGTTTAGTCTGGTTCCTCTAATTTGGATTGGATTGTTTGCCTGTTGTGGTCTGTGATAAAGATGTTGTAAGGTAAGCTGGTTACTGCTTTGCCCTAATTGTTTTGTGGTTTAGAGGTTGGGATGCTAAGGGTTTTGCTAAGTTTGTTTTTCGAGATTCTTTTCTTTGTAATGCAGGGCTAACTGATCCTAGTTTGCATGGCTGAGTCGCATAGGTTTCATTTATCTGCTCGAAATATCGCTTTTTTTATCCTGGGGTATTGCGGTTGATAAGTAATACTTGCATTGGTTGCACTGTGCTGACTCCTGCAACAACTTGCAATAGCATGCTTGTTTTGAATGATGCAGGTCCTGATGGTAGAACAAGGTTTGTTGTGACTTTGTTTTGATTTGTTTTTTTTTTAGGGACTGTCATCTGTTGGGTGATGTTTATGCTTGAAAGTATGGCATCAAGGTTCTAGGGCATTTTGACTAGTTTATTTTTTGTTAAATTAGGAGTGATTTCTCAGATGTAAGTTATTTCAAGTTCTTCAAGGTCTGCTTCCCTGCTCTGACTCAACAAAAAAAGGCTGTTGTCTTCTGTGCTGCCAATGAGCTGCTGGTCTCCCATGCAATATGACAATCTGAATAATTATTAGCAATTATTAGTGACGAGTGTTGTTTGCTAACGACAAGTAATTTCGGGGTAGGATTGTCAAAATGATTTGATTTAGAGGTTGCGGTTGACTCACGATAATATGTTTGGACGGGTGAGAACTGCATTTCCAAAAGGCATGATCTCCATCAGAGGGGTGAGGTCCCAAGAACTATAAAATCTTGAATTCAAGTAGTTTTGGTTGAACTTCTTACATGTTGGGATTTACAATATTTTTGTGTCATCTTAATCTTGCATTATGACTAGGATCTATTGAAATGACTTCTCAGGCTTTCTCCAAATTTGTGTTCATTGCTTCTTTATGTGTTAGCAGCATGTTTAAATAAGTGGTGATACATTCCCTATTTGGTGATGATATGGATAAATGACGCCCCGTCAAGGACTGTCAGTGCAGTTTTAAAATTGCTAGCTATACCAGATTTGTTATTGCGGCTTTATTGTTATTGTGTTGCCTCTAATGTTCCAGCTAGGTTGTAGGTGCCTAATACATTGTGCTTTAATGCATGCACTTTTTAAAAGCTGGAGCGTATTGCATATTGCCTTATCACTATAAAAACTTTGAGTTGCACAAAGCTGGGAAATTATCTTATGAGTTGAATATTTTTTTAAAATCACATTCAAAAAGCTGCTGCAAGTGTTGTAATGTGGAAATTGACTGCAAAGTTATCAGATTAAATTGGATTTTAGAGAATCTGAAGATTGTCTAACCTGATGCTGCCACTTTCCATGCCAGCAGCTATAACATTTATGTTTCTTCCTTCCATTCTTGATGAAAATATTAAGCATTTTACTTTGTCCTCTTTAACTTTTGTTGTGGATATCTTTTTGCCATTAATGTTATGTAACATCAGGATGCTACTTGGGGTACCAAAGCCTGTATTCCATATGTGTGTGTGTAGTCATTGCATATACTTTACAGTTTCAACTATTCAATTTCATTCTCAGTAAAAATGCCATGTTGATGATGATGATGATGATGACATTATAGTATTACGTGGACATTGAATTCCAATTTTTAATGAAGTTGATCAATGGCCTGACTTAACCTTGGTAGCTAGCAGATGCCAAATCTCCAAAAGTTGGGCTTGTTCCAAGAGCATTGATACTGTTGATATGATCCTTAATACATCTAATGAAATTCAGACTGGCAGGGGAGTGATTAAATTTAATTAAATTACAATAGAAATAAACTTGGATGTCTAAAGTTATGTAGTTAAATTATTTAGATTGCTCGATACCTGTTGAGGTCCCATATGTGGATAATGCCATCAGCCGATGAGCTGAACAATAGTCTAAATGGTGTGCATGCCTTGATGTCCGTGATGTCTTTTTTGTGTCCGTAGAGGAATGTGGGGCTTTCGATTGTTGCCTGGAAGATCTATTAAATTATTAAAGCTTTTAATTTAGTCGCCTTCAAGTTACTGAACTCCATTGTACTTTTTTTTCCTGTACGTTGTTTTGATTATGTTTTACAATAAATAGTCTGACTTTTATATTTTGTGATGTGTAAGACCCATTTTTTGCTAAGTCTATTATTGAAGTCCATTGGGTGATAATTGATTAGCATTTATTATTTCGTCTCATTAGAAAACTTATAAAAGGTCTGAACCTCATCCTTGGATCACTAATAACTACTGAAGAATGAACAGAACCTACATTTGTGGTATTGTTTAGCTGGTATACGACTATCATTCCAGATTCTGTTCCAAATATCAAAATGCCTTCATCAAAAATTGATTCGCATTTGGTGACCTGCACAAATTGTCAAAAACGTTACGTTTTATGTATTTGATTGCTCGGCATTTCAAAATGAAGCTTTTTTTTAATTGGTCTCAATAATTAATTTAGATGGCTATTTCAACCAATTCTTTATCTTAGTGACTCAGGTGTGTTGCCTTGTGCTGAGCAAGATTCCAGTGAAGGTATCTTGTTTTTCTTTCATTATTCTTCAGTTTAATTCTTCCATCTGGCCTATTCCAGTGCGCTGCTGTCCACATTGAATCTTGGTTGAATGATTTGGAAAATAAGTCACGTAAAATATATGCACAAATTGCCAATTAATGTTTTTTTTATAAATCTAAATTACACCTCTGTTAAATGCTTTATAGCATATGCTAAATGTCAATAAAGCAACAAAATAAATAGCACATCAATGTTGTGGGGTAGCTTTTGATATTCAATTTTTGCATAAATTTAATGTTTTTAACCCTATTTTTTAATGTCTGAATTTTTTGTATTAGTACCTCGCTCCTTGACCACAGTTTTGTCGTGAGAAAGTGCAAATAGTCTTGTATGCAGGACTAGCATGAATTTGATTGTCGGTTGGGTCTGCTTTGCATTCCAAACTAAGAATGGCAAATCACTTTCTGGTGATCCAACGTACTTTCCCCACCTGAGACCGTGTATTTCTGAGTTGCGAGGAGGCTGTAATGATAATAATGTGATGCATTATCACTTTTTTGATTAAATGAAGACATTCATGATTCAATGAGCTCGGGAAAAACTCGGGACTTACTCTGCCAAATGATTTGCGTGGAGGATTGATGAATGAAGGAAGTGGATGTTGCAAAGTGAACAACTGTTTAGGCACTTGACCACAGTTCTTCGTATGAGATAGGAGAGCCCTCATTTCAAGATCGTTGTCATTAATATCATGTTCACCGTATGCCTGTCGAAAAATTCTGTTAAAATCTATGTTATTATTCAATTTAGTTGAGTGTCTGAATTTGTTCTATTTGTAATGTTAAAGATTGCTATATGTGGTTTTTATTACATTGTGATGCTCACATTACTATTATAATTCATTACTTTATCAATAAGCATTAGATATTAATTTTTAATTTGTTTCTATGATTTTGCAAAACTTGCATTTACGTTTTTATGGTATACGTTAAGTGATGACTGAGCAGCTTTCCCTCTTTGTTTGAATCCAAACACCAAATCAATCCAAGAGGGAAGGTTCATCGAAACATAGTCTGATTCGAGTGCCTGTCTGTGAGCCAGGATGAAATTCCTTGCCTTTCCGTAGCTCCAAGGAGGGAGGACCACGTCGTTAATGTGGTTTCCCTTTTGGTTCCTTCCAAAATTGAACCCTTTCAAGTAGGAAATACATTAATTGTAAAATGGAAAAGTTATAAAAACAAAAAAAATAAAGAGTTATTTATTTAAGTCTTGACAACATTAAAATTTATTTAGAATTTCAAATTTACCTTCATTGTTTTCCAGTATCTCCGGCAGATAGAAAAATTCCGGTGTCAATTCTTTGGCGTCGTTGTTAATACCGCTCGTTAGGATGTTGTAAGCGTCTCTGATAGAACTAAACATCCTGTCTGCATAATCAAATTGACCCCCTGCCAGAATACGTTTGTAAATATCTGTGACTTCTTTCTTGTAAGCAATGAACTTGGGTTGTGTGCATGCCCATGTGTGTGTATTTGGTTGAACATGTGCATGAGATTGCTGTTTTGCTTTGCATGTTGGATTTAAAGGCATAACTTTATTAACCTTGGAATTCAACAAAAAGTTGGGTGAAAGGTGGCAATCTGAGATTATAGTAGAGGACAACCACTGCATTCATTGGAAAGTTGTGGCAGTGGTAAGCTGGCTGTGCCAGGTCATCACATGGTATCGTTTCTTGCTTTAATTGCTGATGATTGCAAAGTCAAGTTATTATTGAATTGGAAATATGGTTGACCTGTGCCCTGAACTAACTGCAAACATTTCGACCTTGTTCTTCTCTTGATTTGGAGTTTGGGCAAAAATGTTCCTTTTAAAATTCCTGTTAAGTGAAATACTTCATGACAATGTCTTAAGAATGTCCTCAATCTGTCTCAATCATCAATTGATGATTAGAATAATACATTATGATTTGTTTTTTTTTGTGTACCTGTATATTGATGGATCATTGAGATCGATATGCTTGGAATTGTAATCGGAGAAAACATATGGGAAGATAGGATACTGGGTGATGTCGTCGAGCGATCTGCCAGCCAAAGCATTGAGTTTCATGAGGTATTCGAAGTTTGTTATTTTACCCTTTGTCCACTTTTTGACCAAAGATTGAACGTCTGCTTCGAAGACTAGGTTTGGTGGCTGTTTCTTAATTATTAGGGAGTGCATGTCATCTCGATCCTGAGAAATTCAAGACAAGTGCTCGATTTCATTTCTATTTCAAGCTTTGAGTCAATTTTGCTGGAGTTTCTGTTAATAGTAGCTTCTCACCTTCAGAGTTTGAAATGAAAAGAGGTATGATTGACCTGTCCTCAGGCTTATTTGTAAACAATTATCTCTTAGTAGATATCTGTGCTTGAGCAATGAGGATGTATCTTGGATGTTTAGGGTGATTGTGTGGTTTTTGTTGTTGGCATCTTCAAACTTCAAAGTGAATAACTTAGTTCATCAGTTTAGAGTTATCAATTTTGCATTATATTACACATCACTTTGTGTTCAATTAAAGACATGCTTTAGTAATCATAATAATAATAACAATAGTAATTTTTCAATGGATGAACAGCAAAAGTTGGAATTACAATTCAGTTACACACATGTATTGTTTTCTGCTCTTGTAATAATAATAATAATGATAATAATAATAATAATAGTAGTAATAATAATGTTTGAATTGTTGAATGGCAAGTTTTATGGATGCTGCCATCGTATGAAAAATTACTTGAGCTCGACACATACTTACAGTTATACTTAATATAATTTACAAACAATCAAGCAAAATGTGTATCACCTGCTCGTTTTCTTCGTTGGCATCAGTTTTGTCACCAGTGATGAAGTAAAGAATGTTGTCCACGATGAACAGATTCCCATGTGATGTTGATGAAATTGCAATGTTGCTGCATGTTGTTGTGTACCTGGCATGTTTATTAGAAATTTCATTTGGTTTGGTCTGCTAAAAAGTTCAGTGATATTGTCTTTCAATATTATTGGTGTCCCAATGCACGTGCAATTTGGAATGAATAGGTTTCTCTAATCATAAATTAAATAAAGAAATCTCCATCCTAATAGTTGAAACTCACTCGATATCTTGAATATGATGAAGTTTGAATGCTAAGGATGAAAGTGTTCCGTTGATTGTTGCATCAGAAAAAAGAAATTGAAGAGGCTCATTTTTAGAACATCCAAATCCTTCAAAATGAAGATTTTTCTATATTACCTAGTGGATTAATTTTATGGATACTGCCATCCGATTAACAGTTGCTTTAGGAGTCATATTTATTTTTGGAATTACTTGATTTGTCTTGATGTGTGGAAGTAAAGAAAACTTTTGGCAAATCAATGTGACATCTCTCGGTCCTCATTCTCACTCCAATCGGTCCTTCAGTCCCATCAAGCATCCAGGACTGCTTGTTCAAATCACTCCTGTGCCATATGGCTCTGGAAAAACAATCTATCTATTATTCATGTTTGGAACTGATTCAGTGTTGTTTAAGAATGAAATCTGGATCGAATCGTTATTAGGACAGTCGGAAATCTGCAAGCATGATTCTTTTGAACAGAAAAATCATGGAAAGCCATGATACGATGTAATTTGACATTGATTTGATTAAATTTCATTCTGAAATGAATTTATTTAATTGGAATCTTGGTGAAATAGGAACCTTTCGTGTGCGACCGAGTCGATTAGTTTCTTCCAATTTGTTGACGTCGACACCTGCTTGAGGCCTGCTTTTTGGAGATAAATCTGGAATTTTTGATTTGAGTTCCTTTGATGGTTGACTATGTCCTGAGTGTTTTTCTGAGATGCTGTGCACACTTTCTTTGAGAGGTCGTTCAGATGGTTGTTGCATCTGGAATATTTTGAAATTTTAATAATTCACGAACACGACGAAAGTGGAGTCTCATTCAGCTTCGATGACAATTACATTGATATTTCTTCATTTGTTTTCTTATTCCATTGTTGTTGCTTAAGTTCAAAATCTTTCCTATATTGAGATAGATCCAGGAGTGTATTTAAATCCTGTAAATATAAATCGTTTGTCTGATGACAGCTGTTAAATGAAGCTGCCTCACAGTTACAGTTTGAATAATTCATGAATGGAAATCATTTTCAAGTATGTTTTGTGAAATACCAAAGATTTAGAACGCGCTTGTTGGTCATCAAAGTGTAAAGATTTGTTTGAATTTTGTAGAAGTTTCTCCAGCTCGTCTATGTTCTCTTGTTCGTTGGGTGATAAGCTGAGAAAATTGTCCTTTGTGTATTTCATGAGATTAGCTTTCAACCATAGAATCTGAAAGATTTCATTCGATTGAAATTTCTTAATTTTGAGTGAATTGATTGAAAATTTATGAAAACTTGATCAAAATTCACCACTATGTTGTTGGAGAGGAATTTTAGGAAGTAGGGATTTGAGTTGATGATTGATATGAAATAATCTACATAATTTTCATCATTCCTTGATTCATAAAGAAGGGAATTCATCAGATTTGCCAGCTGCATGTTTAATTTTGAATTGAATTTATATAAAAATTGAAAATTGTAATTAATTGTGTGATGAGATTCACAAACTAGTGCAGAGGTTGTTTTCTGAATTCTTGAAAGAGTCTTGTGAATGAAGCATTTGTCATGTGATACCTGCAAAGCAAAAATAATGAAATCAATGATTTTCAATTGGATTTGAGTATGTTTATCCACTCACTCTGTAGGTAGAGTTTAGCCTGAGGATGAATTTGATCACGTTGCATTGGATTTGTCTGTTTGGCACTCTCATGTAGAGAGATGATTCGACAGTCAGCTTTAAAAAACACTCGAGTTTTCTGGCAAGATTTTTGTCACTTATTCTGTTGGAATTAATGTAGTAATTCATGGCTGAGTTTCTATCATCTTCCTCTGACGTGAGACTGATTGATGATGAAGAGACGAGCGACGGACATGATGATGATGTAAATAGTTCACTCATACTTTCATCTGTGGAAAAATCATTTAAATGAATGAGTTGTTTTCCTTTTGTGTTTTGTGAAATGCATTCAATATTACATGTCCTATAAATGTGTCTTTTTAATATTGTTCTGTAGAAGTGATGGGTCTTGTTTTGTGTTGTTATAAATCTCAAAATGAGTACAGAAAAAATAATATTAGCTAATTTTTTGTGCATAATTGTAAACATTTTTACCACTGTTGCTGAACTGAGAGTTTCTGTGTGGTGTTTGGGGGACCAAGCTGCTCTGACTATTTCTCTGGGTATATCCCACCAAAAAGTTCTTGTCAATGTATGTAGTTATGGTATCGATAATAGTTTGTTCTGCCATATTTCTTCCCCAGCCAAATGGAAAATCTGATAAAATATCGATATGCAGAAATTTTAAAATTTCATTCAAAGAATGCACGATTCGTACAGTTTGTATGCTCGAATCTTTGCACGAGATGGTAGATGTGGAAGAAATGCTCGTGAATCGTCTTTGAAGAACTGCAATTTGAAATGTTTTATTTTTCAAGAATTAATGAATTTAACGAATTAGTAAATATTGGACCAACAAAAATGCATGACAAGCGACCGATCCAATCAAAGAAAGAATGGCTTCGACAAGCTGGGAATCATTTTGCATGGTCCTGTCCATAAGCAACAATTTATTGCACAAGACATTCACTATCCCATTACTCAGCAATACTTCGGGAATTGCGGACATTATTGCTGACTCATCTTCATACACCTGCCATGGAGGACATTCTTTAATTATTAATCATTTTATTAACATTTACATTATCAACAACAAGATTACCTGATGGAGGATGTCGATGACTTTGATTGACAGTGAACCGTTCAATTTTTCCAAAGGACCGAGGAGTAGTAGAATTGCTGACGGCATAATGACATCTCTGAAATCTCTTTTGAAATCGTCTGCCGTCGCCTTCAAGCTGTTTTATGCAAACTATTTGTTACTGTGGAATCAACTTTAATAGATTTGAAAATTCAAACCTTTGACTTGAAGGAAAAATTAGCTCGACTATCAGTTCCAACATCTGCTCATCCACTTCGATAATATTGAACTGATTGGCCAACATGTGAAAATTTCCATAATCTGCCCAAACCTTAAAGACTTCTTTGTTTGATTTCAGAAGTAAAACTTTCAATACCTGAAATTGCATCGATTTGACCGATATATAGTCTCGTCAAAATGATTGTATTTAAATTCAAGAAATGTAATCTAAAACTGGAAATATTTCCCAATGAATTTGATATCAGGATGCCAAAATGTGGATGTATTGTCTTGGCAGTTCAAATTTTGAGTTTTGCATCAGAAGTAGAAAGTTTACGAGTCACAGAATTCTCACCTTCAACGAAGCCTTCCTTATACGATCACATTCACTGGTTATGAGGACGAACAATGTTTGAATGATGGTGGCATCTTTTGACAACTTGTTCATTGTGTTGACATCCAATTTTTCACAAAGTCTCACAAGTGTTTCTAGCAGACCTTAGGATGTAGTAAGGTTATTTGTTTATCTTTACTTCTAGCATTTAACAGTGTTCTCAGTTGGACCTCATGAACAGCTTGAAGTATTACATGTTTTTCCTGCTACACGTTTAAACATTTTGCCTGATGCACAATTGACCCTTTTGGTCCAAACACTGAATTGTAGCTTTTTTGAACATTCAGTTTCCAGTCAGATCTGTTATTTTATTCTTTCCTATGTCTTTTATTCAATCATCTATCTATTCTGTGGTCTGAGTTATCTTAAATGACTTGTTATTTAACACACTCTCTATTCAGCCCTGAGACAACCTCTAAAATCATCAGCATAAATCCTCATCTAATATTTAGGGTACTTGTTTGGGTCAGGGATCATCCTGGGATCATAACATTAATATTGCGAAAATTTTCCGAAAATCGCCTTAAATAACTTTAGTAAGGATATTTTAAAAGTTATCATTATTTAAATGTTAAAAGTTATTTTCCAACATTTCCAGTCCCATCTTCTGTTCTTTCTCTATGTGCTGGTGTTGAAAATCTTTCATATTTTATATGATTCAACCTGTGCTTTGATCGACATTCACCTGAAAACATGATATCCACACAAATATTGTTTTTTGCTGTCATTTTTGCCACTACCATTGAGGTCATTGTACAAAATATTGCATAATGAAATCCTTTTGAACTGCTACTTTCTTTACACCACCATTATACTAATCCATAATTTTTGGCTGTACATTCTCAACTCAAATGGAATTTTTTTTGTTCATTTTGAAAAATGAACTTTGATCTGTCTGTTGATTCTTTGAAAAGGTTCATATTTTTGTGATGCATGGACTGGCTTTCACTTTACGCTTGTATTAATTATTTATTCACTCATTCTTTATGTGTTTTCATCTTCTGAATGATTGGCATAGCCTGCAATACTTCACATAACAACATTCAATGCCTCTCAAACCACAATGAAACTGACATTCCTTAACAAAACAATCTGTTGCAACTCTCACCAAAATGTTTCCAGCCATTGTCCAGAATTGTCATCATTGTTTTAAAACATCCTTGCCAGGTTTATCAGCAATCACTCAGCATAGCATCCATTCCATTTAATAATTTGAAAATTGGCAAAATTCGTTTGCATTGTCCATCATGCATATTTACTTAAAAGTTTTTGGTATCATACCATAATGAGTGCTTGTAAACATTGAACTAGAAACCTATTTCTTAATTGTTGAAATAATCTGATCCTATTTCTTGCCATTCCAATTTCAGTTGATATCTACTAAATGCAACCCTTCTTGCTGACCTTTTCACCAGTTAATTGTCTTAATACTTGATTATTCTTTTGAGTAAGTTGAGGGATAGATTGAATCTGACTTTAAGCATTAGGGAATGAACAGAATTTAAACATTTTAATTGAATCAGACTCTCAAACCTTTGCTTATAGAAAGGATCTCAATGGACCTAGTATGATGCCAATCTGATGTTTTGTGATTGTAAGTTCCTGTAAGAATGAGACAATTACTTGATGGAAGTCAGACCACCTCTACTAAAACAATTGCTCTACCTTTATTGAAGCATTCTTTATCTTCAACTTCCTCGAACGACAATTCAAAACTGCTTGATGTGGATGTTGTTGTGCTGTCCCTGTCTGAAATATTTAAAATAATATCAAAAAAAAAAGATGTCGGTAAATACATTGTGGTTTGAATGAATGTCTTAGCTGGGTTTTTCCACTTGTGGGTTTTTGCATTACAACCGAATTAATTAAATATTTTAATTTGTTGACTGAATTGTGATTTGTTGCAAGTTCAGTTATCTGTTAAAAAAATACTTCAATGATGCTCATTGTATACAATGAAGTATTTTTTGTAATTTGAGGTGAATATGCTTATATAATTCTTATTTAATAACAATCATAATTTTTATTTATTTTATTTTTATTTTATTTTATTGACACCAATCTGTCTAGAACATATTTCATACACAATTTCATTGTTGATGATTCCTAAAGGCTACTCAAAGAGAATGTAATTGCAGAGGTGATGACATTACTCGTATAATGATTATTTGTATTGTATTGGACATACCCCAATCATTGGTCCAGTAGAATGATGATGGCCTGTGAGTGATGAATGTTTGCGTGGTCGGATGGAAAAGGAGAAGAAATTTGGTGATTTCGTGGAAATATTCTTCCAGCTTTTTCACGTCAGACGTGCTTTCCACGAGGTTCAAAATCACTTGGTAGCATTTGTTGCAGGTGGCTCTGGACATGGATTGCATTGGCAGTGGTGGTGATGATGATGATCCTTTACTTGATTGTGTTGAAAGATCTCTTTGGTCGTTAAGTCTCTCCTGCATCGATTGATTCGTTTGTTGTAAATAAAATGAAAGCCATCTTTGGATCATTGGAATATTAAAGCATATAAGCTATAAAGCATTGAAAGACAAGAGTGATTGTTTGGATCCAAGAATACATCTTTTAGACTTTTTGTTCATAATACGTGCTTAAAGATTATATTTTCATCCACTTATATGATATAAAAGCCAACCATGAAAATAGTCAACAGCTTCTTGAAAATTCCATTCATTTGGAGAACATTCCCATCCACTGCCTTTGAACTTGTGGACGTTATTAGATGCAGTGCTTCAAAAATCAAGAACCAAACTCCGTCTTCGCTATCGTTCCAAATTCGTCTGTCGAGTAAAACTTCGAGCACGAATTTGACATCAACCAAGAACGTGTTGGTGCCGGTCGTCCGAATGACGTGGTGCCGAGACGGAGTGTCGGTCTGGTGGCAGACTGGTGTTATGGAGAGACCATGGTTTGTGCCGTATTCTAACAGGATCTGCCGGATAAATATTAGTTTCTTGGTGTTCTACGTGTATCGTGTTTTTCCAGATAGTGTCGTGGTAAATTTATTATTTTGTGATGAGTCACAAATATTTTATTTTAAAATGGTTTTAGTTAAATTTGTTACAGATTATGTTAAGTTTGCTTAAATTATAGTCAAGAAATGGGAGCATGATTGATATGTTATTTTGAACATTATCATTATTATAATGAGCATCTCAATGTGCTGCTTTGAGTGTTGCTTAAAGTTTCATAGTTATAGAGATTTCATAATTTGACTAAATTTAAACTAATATGAGATATTAAGGACATGTTCGCCAAAGTCAAAGCCATAAGTGTTAAAGACAACCTTGAGAAGCTGATATCCTGAAATGCATTTCGAGGTTGAGAAGAGTTTTGTCATCATGGCGTTGCCATCGAGTCTGTAGAATTGTTCGGCCAATGAAATGTGACGGTTTAACGTTTTGAACAACACCGAGAAACTCTCGCATTGTTGACCTTCGTTTTCTGAGCTTTCAACAACCTCGAGAATTGAATGACGATGTTTTATTTGCTTCGTGTCTTCGGATCGCATTTGCGCATGGCCGCGTCGTTACCTTGGCGCAGAGGAACATGAGTGTTTTGATGCCTCCGACCAGTGCCAAAGAATTGCAAAGAGTGGGACCGCATTTTTTCGAGTGCTTCAAGTCGTCATCGGAACATTCCAACTTGTTGCTTTGAACGATCGATTGCATTTCATTGCCAACTCTGGCTTGCATCATGACATCAGGATATGCTGGACTATAAATGTACGTAGCTGATGACTGTTGAAATTACAAGAGTTATCTGTCACGTGTTGTTGGAATTGAATCGAAAGTATTCATACGAGAGGCATTGCATGAACCATATTGTGAACATAACATCTGTACATATTAGAAAATGTTTACTAAAAGATCATCACAAGAATCATCAACCTTCAATTTGTCCAAGGAGTCCTCCATTTCTTCCAAAGATAATTTTGTGCTTGATTTTGATATGAAAAATTTGTACAGAATGTTTGTTGGAGGTAATTGTGAAGAGTGATGAATAATTGTATTTGGTCCTAAAACTTGCAAGATTTCATGGTGACCTGGCAGATGGCCTGTTTGATGAGATAACATTGAGAATATTTTGACAATATAAATTGAATAGAAAATATATTTTGCACCTAAGCCAATGTTTTCGTGGTGGAACAAGTGGAAATTACCAACATCATACTTGATTTCTAGGTTGTCTGGTCTCGAATCACCAAGAGTCAAAATAATTTCTCTCGATTTCGCTTTTATTTTCTTGAGATCTGCGGACGACTTGCAAGCGACTTTAACCAATTGCTTTTTCTCATCTAGCGATACCAGACACTTTGGAGTTAAATAATGAAATTATGTGAATTTGCTTTTGAAAATTTGAAAGATTATTATGTTAAAGGCAAAGATCATCGGTTACGTAATGAAGTGTTTGCGAACTCATTTTGTTTACTTCGGTGGTGTAGAAATCCTGGTCAACTTTGTGCCTGAAGCTAAGTGACAAGCAGTGCCATTTGTTCCTTTGAAAGGATATTTGATCAAAAATAACTTCATCAACATCTGCAAAGTGCTCTGAGGAGATCCTAGAAATTGTATAACTTTATGAATACTTTATGAATTACTTGATGCAATCGAGAAAGTGATTTATGTATTATCAAGAAGTGATTGTTCTCCTATGTTAATTTCCATGGAAGATATTTGAATTAGGTAATAATTAATCAGTGAATCCAGTCTAACTTTAAGCTCATCTTGTTGGTGTAGTTGATCGAAATGGTTACACAGAAATGTTCACATCCTAGCATCAACAACTTCATGCTTTTTCCTGGCTTAGTTTTGCCTGGATGTTTTAAATATTTGGTAAAGTCACTGATATTGTTATTATGATTATCTGTTATGTAATTACTAGATGCCAAGTATTTATGATTTTTGGAAGTTATGAAACAAGTATTACAATTTTAAGAGTATAGAACAATGTCTACATAAAAAAAATGGCCTAAATATTTTTAAAGGAACATGACATTACAATATATTGAATGTTAAGATTAAATAAGATTTAAATTAAAGTAATACTTTGTTTTACGGATGTTTTCCTCCACATCCTGAATTGGACCCAAAATGATAGCACGTAAGTTGATTCATCAGGGAACCATGCTATTTCACAAGGAGTTGATATGTTGTTGGTATATTCATTGAACTTGCTCTCAGATTTATCGTCCAAGGAGATTTTGCCTTGAGATTTTATGTAAACGTTTTTTTACGCTTTTCTTAATGATGTTAAAGAAATTGGATGAAATTGGACCCATCACAAGTCTCATACTTTCATTACTTAGTCACTAACATGTTTACCATTTGCTTGGCATATCAAGTGAAGATGTCTCTATGTCATCACTTTACAAATTAAGAAGTTACCATTTGGAACCAAAAACTTTTTCTTGCCTTGAGCCTTTGATGATTGTGATTCTTGCAAACAAAGAGGAAATTCCATGAAAAACAAAGGTGATGAAAGTGCATTCACCATTGCTGTTGAGAATGTTTCTAGTAACTCGAGCTAAGAATATATTTATACATCTTAAATGCATTGAAAAGAAGATGCAGAAGTTCATGGCTTACATTTGGTGGGCTGTCATCATTGAACATTGAGAAGAATTCGTACAGGTCACCAGGCAATGTGGATGTTTTAAACAAAAATGATATGAGTTTCATTACAAGCTCCACTATCTCTGCAATCAATTGTAGTTCAATGACTGAATGTTTGGTATATCTGTTAAGTTACACAATAACAATAACAACCAGGATATGTTTCTGCATCTTCCTTTATTGTCGTCTTGGATGATCTCAGCAAAACTGCCAAAAATTCCTATTGAGGCCTTCTTATTAGTTATATTACGACTCTATGAAAGTCAAAAAACGCAACTAACGTGGCCGTGCAAGAACTTGTTTTCACAGAAGGATTTTTTAAGGAACCATTTCATGAAACTAAGCAGATCGTAAAGTTCATCTTTAACGCTTTCATCTGATTTGAGATTGCGGAATTTTTTTGAACATTCTCTGAGAACAACTTCAAACATGGCCGAACAGAGTTCAAGCTTGCAACTCTCGTTGGATATGTCTAAAATACCTTGTGAAATAGTGAATTTGAAGTAAAAAAATGTGCAATTCTGAACTCTTGAAGTATGATATAGTCATTTTGCATTTGATAAAGAGAATTTACTTAATTGTTTAGTCTATTATCTTTACTGACATTCAACATCATTGATTTGAGAAAGATAACTCACTCATGTCTAACAGTAAAGATTCCCCCATAGTATCTTCAATTGGCAATAACAGTTCAATCTACAAAAATTTAAAATGGACTTCAACTTTGTGGTTCTTGTTTGAAACAAGCAAGACAGTCTGACAAAATACATACCAAGTTTTGAAAATTGTCTGTTAATTGCTGGGCTTCTTCATCTATGAAACTTTCAGTGCAATCTCTCAGGAATTTCAATAGATTTTTTGTACTTTGGCTAATCAGAACAGTGCCTTGGTTTGCCTTGGGGAGGGTGTTTTCCTAATTAAAGATTTTGGTGATGTTACGTTTCATGCCAACTGCTGTGGTGAAGACGAATTTTAATCCATGTGTCAAAAACTTAATTATAAATAGAGTGGAGAAATTGCAGTCAATTTTTAAATTCTAATTGATCATTTTGGTGATTGATGATTGCTTTATGCAAACAACTGTGGGAGAAACCTATTTGCACATCCTAAATCTTGAATGTTAATGTTTCTTCTGTTCTGCATAATTGTGCAATTATCAACTCATTGAAGCTTTAGCACTTTCTTAGAATAAGTTACGAATGAAACGGTCTCGGTTTGTCACAAAAGCTAAGTTACAGCTGATGTCATCCTAGTCCAGCAAAGGAAAATTCTTGGAAAAAGCCTAACATGCAACATTCTAATCACATTTCATCGCAACTGAACATGTTATATTAATTATTAAGTTGGATATCACCTCACCTCTAAAAGAGAGCCAGATAGATGAGACATGTTCAAAAAACTTCTTTTGTTGATTGATTTTTTTTGGTTAAACTTAAAATGTTAAACACTGACTTAAAATGATGCCTAACCGAAGCAGAAATGATTCGCTGACTTGAACTGAGGCGTGTTTGAGGCCTATAAGTAGCAGACTGCGGGAATCCCCAGTCAGATGATAATGAACAGACCTATTTAACGTTTGGTGTCGCTTGCATTCATTCGCTTCTCGTTACATCTGTTATGTTTTGTTTTAATGTTTTTTAATGAATCTTATCAGCTTTTGATAACAACAAGATGTGTTCATGTTGTGGTCTGTTTCTGTTGATGTATTGACCCAACTTTAATTGTTGTTGTTGTTTTACAATTTTACCTTTTTCAATGTTGCTTCTAATCCAAAGAACAGGATTGATTATGTTTATGCCTCTGGATACTTTTTCAGTAATACCATTTCAGCTCCACTCTGGCATCTATGCCTTTCATATAATGTGCCTTTACAATGCCTTTACAAATTTACATACGACACATGTCCATGTAATTTAACAGGTGATTGAATTGAACAGGTTATGTAAATTGTCATCATTTCTGCCATATTTTACCTTAGACCAGAGTTTATTTAATTGGTAGAATACAAAATATTTGAAGGAAATTCATAAGTTAAGAGTTAGGTTCTAATTTGATGAGGGTCTAAATTGTACATTATAAGTTGACCTTATTGATAAGAAACAGTGTACATGTTTATTTTGAACGACCATTGAGATTTGGATGTTGGACCACAAAGTTTATTGCCTCGGTTTCCTTAAGCCCTGTGCTATTGGATTAAAGTTTGATTTCATGTTACATCTCTGAAGGAGGGATCTCTTAAGAGTTTATACTTGTTGAATTAATTTAATGGGATGGTGAGACTGTGAGCGATATGTGAAGAGCAATTAATTATTGTCGTTTGTTGTCGTTGTATGAGTTGTGACTCGTAAAATGTCTTTAAAGAGTAAGACTTGAGGACAAGACACTATTAATTATTAGAATTGTTTTCTTAAAAATTGAGTGGAACATTTGAACAACATCCATGAAAGGTCTGATTTTTTGGTTCAAACCATTACCTTCTGTAATTCTGTGATATGAGAGAATCACGAATGGAATGGTATAGGAGTGCGTGGTAGTTTTTGTTGCCCCGTTGGTCGATAATCAGCTGTTTTTGTTAACTTCATTTGCCATTTTGTAGTTCAATTTTCATTGATAATATTGTTTTTAATATCTTTTTTCAAGAGTTTACATTTATGGATTTTGCAAAATTATGCTTAGATTTTGTCTTACATGTCTAACCATTCTAGTTATTGTTTTGTTACCAGTTTTATAGAGGATTATTTTTATTTTGGAATTTAATGCATTTTTCTTGTCGTGAGTGTTTGTTATTGATACTGCTAGTAATATTGTTGTGTGGCAATGGATTAGATCAATGTTGATGATGTGAGGTAGGACTTGTGCCAGTTAAGCTGAGACCAGGTGTGGAATGAATTACGTCTGCTCAAGCTGCCAAAGGTGATTTGTGGACCCTTACGAAGTCATCATGAATGTCCAGAACGACTCGGTCAATTACTTGCACGGTGACAGCCCCACAATGGATCTCAACCTTTCCTAGTGAGTCGGTAGACGTGTTATTTAAATTAATTTTAATAAATCAAATCAAATTAGATCCTGAATGATTTTTAGATTGGAAAGATATGTTCAGAAAAGCTTGCAGGATGAAAAGAAAGGACAAGGACCCTTCCTTCTTCTGAAAACTCAGGAATATTTGGACCTTCAGGCGAATGCTGTGTTGACCATAACTCAAAAATTTTGTAAACAAAAGAATTGCAAGACATTGGATGTACTTTGTTTAAATGTACTTTATTCAAAAAATTCTATTTGTTCGACTTTCACTTGTTGAGTCAGATTGAGACTTTAAAATAAATGTCTCTAAACTTCTCTTGAAAAGTAAACGACCCTGTTATCTCGTTTTGAATGCAAAGTTCGTGGATTTGCGGGCATCCAAATTCCCGTCCTATATGTGATTCGGTGTTGGAAAGACGCCATTTGGTCTAATTATTTCAGTAGGCGGCGGTAGTTTTACTATGTTTCTTATAATGAGTCGAGGGTTTTAGTCTTTCGACTTAGATAAGATTTGGGGCGGATAGATCGCCGAGTGACCTTGGGTAAGAAGGGAAAGGGCGTCCGAGTCTCTAATGGTCAGTTTATTAGATATTCGTTGTTAATACCACTATTATTATTATTATTAATAGTAGTATTAGTATTATAATTATAATAAGGTCTAAAGTAGCTATGAAATTTAATTTTATGGTAGAAATGCGCTCTCAGATCTCAGTTGTAAATTGATAGATTACGTCCTGTCCCTGTGATAACGTCGTGTTGAGTGGCAAGAGACGGTTGTGGGAATGTTGTGATCGTCTGATAAAGGATATTGGTGAATGGCTTTTGCCCTCTTGAAAGCGCATTTTAAATTTTGGACAGTTTGGAGAAGTTGAGATATTATCTTCGCCAGTTTTAGTTGTGGTCATTTCTTGTCCGTGGTCGGCCACCGCCGACTGAAGAATATATAAATTTAAAATTTATAAATTTCTGAACCGCTTCCGTCATCTTTTTGTCCTACAAAGGATGGAGCAGACCCACTCGATCTTTCGAAACACTTGAGAAAGCTTTGAGTTTGTCGGAGATGTCGGGGTTAATGCGGAGAGGAAGGAAGTGATGTTTAACACGCTGTTTGCCAATGAAATGATATCATTTTAATAATCGATTGAACTGAAGCCACCAATTTCTTTTAATTTTAGTTCTAAGGTTAAAAAAATAAGAGAAATTGTGGAAAAATAAAATAAATTAAAGCTATAGCTATTTTATTTTAATTTTTGAGAGTGATTAATTTAATCTAAAAATTAATTCAATTTAAAGTTTAAATTTAAAGCATCAAGTGAACATATAATTAGAAACGAATTACGAAGAGTAGCGGTGTCTGTGTGGGCAGAAACATCAAAGGTGAAGTACGTGATTCACCTGTTTAGTTATTCATTAAAAGTCAAAATACTTAACTTTATTCCTTCACTGTTTGGAAGACAAAATTGAAATGACAACCCGTACAACTGTACATTCAACTGTACATTCAGTACATTCATTACCGAGTAATACATTTACATCTGTACTTGTTGGTGCCTGATTCACTGTAGCAAGTTTATTGTGTATTTTGATGAGTGGACATTATTGTGGACCGTACGATATATAATGTGTTGAGAAAGGATTTACAATTTATGGATATTTAAAATAATAATAATAAATAATACTACTACTAATAATAATGATTAATAACTGATAAGTAATTTTAATAACAATAGCAATAATACTAATACTAATAATAATAAATAATAATAATAATAATAACGTTCTGACATTTGCCAATTCTAGAACATGTTGAAAATGTGAGGTCGTTGCTAAAGGATAAAGGTGCAAGCAAACGAATTTATCAGTGATAAGAATTTCATATCAGATATCATTATGTTTAGACATTTGTCTATCTGGACACAAGTTTGATTGCACAAGACGTTCCGGACATAACAACTCTATTAATTGTCAAAGATTTAATTAAATTATTAATTATTAGTTAATTATTATTCAATAGTTAAATATTAGTAATTATTAGAATTTGCATATTCGAGTTCGTTTCGTTCTGGGTGGAATCAGACGACTTGATTTGCATCGCCATTCAGAAGGAATGGATCTCACATTGTGCAACAACAACAAATAATAACAACAACGACGACGACGACGACGACGATAGCAACAACAACCTCAACCGCAGCAACAGCGCTGAAAGGAATGTTCACTTACGATAGCAATGAAAATCAAATCAATCAATCAATCAATCACAGGAAACCCTACAAACTAAAATAGGATCACAAACCCCCACAGGTTCGTGCAGAACCGTTCGGAATCATTTTCGTGGGATTCCAACGATTGAGAGACGTGCACTCGAGTCTCTCGAGTGGCAAAGGTAACTTTAGCTGGCGACTAATACAGGTGAGAACTTAGCAGCTTCGTCTGATCGCATTTAAAGCCTCACGTGAAGTTGATGATTCTCTCCTGGAGTTTGTCAGTTTACGTGAGTCACGTTTTGATTGAACTCCTTACTAGTAATGTAATAATTGTTATGTAATAAATAGTTAAATGTAGTTAATATAATGTAAATATGTAATAATAAATGGTTAATATTATAGCTAATAGCTTATCTTACTAATGTCTTTCTTTCCAATCTTTGCGATCCATAATCGACATTTTATGATTTCAGAAGATTTCTTTCAAGCAATCGGATTAGTAGGATTAAATCCAATCATGCCTGTTAGTAAATTGGATTTTAAAATTTAAACAATTAATTATTTAAATTAATATTTATTTATTTATTTAGTTAATATTCAGTTCTAACGATTAAAAGTAGATTAAAATAATAATAATAATAATAATAATAATAATAATAATAATAATAATAATAATAATAATAATAATAATAATAATAATAATAATAATAATAATAATAATAATAATAATAATAATAATAATAATAATAATAATAATAATAATAATAATAATAATAATAATAATAATAATAATAATAATAATAATAATAATAATAATAATAATAATAATAATAATAATAATAATAACAAATGGCAATATTTATTAGCATTAAGATCCGTAATATTTTTATCTCATAAACTATCATTATTATTATTATTTATTATTTTTTAATTATTATTATT
>CM067535.1:1420000-1435000 GCA_034509925.1 Hirudinaria manillensis
GTTTGACTCGATCTACATTTAGCCTTATTACGATGGATGAATATGCAGCAATTAATTATAATAAATCCTGGCCTGGCAACGCACGGCACTGAAAATCCATGGATTTTCAATGACAGGCAGAAGTTAATCGATGAACGTCGTCTGCGTGAAGAAAGCGAGAATCAGAACAGAAAGCTGGAACAGAAAATCCTGGTTTACAGTGGAGAAATCGAATCGTCCAAGAAAGGTCAGTTGTCGTGCCAGTTGTCGTGCAATCTCTCGACTCTTGGAATTAACTTCCATTAAAATTTGAAAAACGAAACAAACTTTTCGCTCAGACCTGGAAAGAAGTCAGGAAATAGCCTTGGAGTTCGAGAAGAAGTTGAAGGAAATGGAGAGACACAGCATCGAGTTGGAAGAGTCGAGGATGAGGGCAGAAGAAGCCAAAAGATTTGCAGAGGAGGCGGCAAACGCCGAAAAGGCCGAGAGAGAGTTGAAGGTCTGAGAATCTGTTGTTTCAGTTAAAACTGTTGTTGTCTGTTGATGTGGAAGTGACCAGACAAGCCTTTCATACTTCATACTTTCTATCTTACAGGAGTTCGAAGCCGCACAGGCCCAGGAATTGCTGGAACAGAAAGTCGAAGAGGCGCGTCGGAAGGAGCTGGAAGCGAAAGCTCTCCAGGAAGAACTGGAACAGGCGAAGATCATCATCTCGCAGAGACTGGTTATTAAATCTGAAGGTCAGATTCCATTGAATTCTGTTCGTCTGTTCGTATATTTGTGCGTCAATTTGAGCCGCTAGTTGTAGCCCAGTGAAATATTTAGATCGAGTTCTGAGGATGAGAATTGCTTGTTGAAGTTTGTACTCTAGAATGTTTTCAAGATAATACTTGGCTGGAAAAGTTGTCATGATATTTCAGTCGAGGAGTTTCAAAAGCGTCCGAATGATCTTAATCCAGCAGTGATCGTAATCGAGAGGAAAGTCATTGAAAAGGAACAGTTGCGTGTGAGTTGATTGATTGATTGATTGAAAGTTGAACTTGCATCCGACGAAATGGTTGGTAGTTGATTGTTCGATTCAACGTTAAATTTCGTTAAATTTCGCTTGTACATGTCTTTTTTTTTTGTTCAATCGCTAGTTCAGTTGGACTTGAAATTAAGAGGCTCTTGTGAACTTGAGCCAATCGACTGTGATTTCATGACGCTCTTGTATGTCTCATCATGAGTGTTTAGACTTTCGAGCTGACATTGAGAAAGGATTCATAATTTATGATTATAATCATTGCAATTACAATAAACATGAGGATCTGACGATCAAGTTAAGTTAAGTGCTGTCACTTCGATTCTCTTTCTAGGACCTGAAAATTGAACTTGATCAGAGCAAAGTGGATTCTGAGATGACGAGGAACGACCTCATCTACGTGAGGAACGTCAGAGAGGGCAGGGACAAGTACAAGACCCTCAAGCAGATCAGACAAGGCAACACCAAGATAAGAGTCGACATTTTCGAATCGCTCTGAAAGGCTACTTTAAAAAAAAATGATGATAATATTAAAAAACAAAGCAAAACAATTATTGATTTTCATATCCTAGAAACATTTCATTGTGTGTGTGTGTGTGTGTGCGTATTTCAGAGCTTGTAGAATTGTTGTGCCGCCATGATGATATGAGTAATGCCGAAGAATGGATTTTTGTGATTATCATTAGTCGTGACTCATGGTCGGGAAATGACGTCCCTTGTTTAAGAGTATAATTCGTCATCGTCATCGTCATCATCATCATCATCATCATCGTCGTCGTCGATGTCGTTATCATTGAAATTTTCGGATTACTCAAAAATAAATAAAAGTAATAAAAGGCTTTGAATTATTTTCTTTCAAATTTATTTTTTTAAAAAGTCTCCTTTTTTTTCTTCGAGCGTCTTGAACGATTCACCTTGAGACGAAAAACAAAAACAAAAAACGAACGAAATTCAGATTCAGAGAAGAACTTTCTTGCCATTCAGAGACGTCAACGTCTTCAACGTTTCCACCTCCGTGTGAACGGATTTGAGGACCAATAGGACCGAGGATAGCGCCTTGCAGTTCTCGACGAGAAGTTTCTCCACGTGTCTGATGTCATCCCTGATCGCATCCTTCTTTAGGGTAGCATTCCCGACCAACGCCACCTTCGCCTGGAAGTTCTTTATGCTGCGCACGATGGCATCGATCTTCGGCAGGGACATCAGATGAAGGGTGGTCGTTGGGGAGAGTGGGGAGTGGGGAGTAGGCGAGAGGGAAGGAGTGGAAGGTGAGAAGCTCGACCTCTTGACTTTGGTCGCCTTCTTCGTCGGTTCGTTGACCACCGGCAGTTGGTCGCTCGTCTTTTGTTTCTGGAAAGGTCTGCTTTTCGGAACGGCATGGAGTTCCGTGGTTTGCTCCGTAGTGAGGCTGTCCGGAGGAATCTGGACCTGGTAAAATTGCTGATGACGACGACGCATCGACTGCGGTCTATTCTTCCTTGTACCGATGGACTTGTGAACTACCGCCCCAGAAGCCAGGGATGTCGACGGTGGGAGGTTCAAGGCCAGGCTTTGGTTGCTTCCGTGACTGCTCAATGGTTTCCTTTTGATGTCTTAAAATGTTTTCAACAATTTCCATTAATTTTTCTAAACTTTTTTAAAAGTTAATTTAAAATAAATTGATATTTGTTTTATTTATAAAAAAAAAAACAACAACAACGAAATAAACCTGAGTCCTTCCTTTCCTTCAAGTAATCAGTTACAAAACTTGTCTCTGACACGCTGTTCACAACGTCTTTTGCTGCTGCAAATCGTGAATGTGTTTAATATAGAAAAAATTGTTTCATAATAATGGAAAAATATAATTGTTTTCAACGTAAAATCGTGTAATTTCTTCAATCACTGGGACTACTTTAGCGTTGAAATTGTAAATTTTAACCAGGAATTGGCACCCAACTAATTTTCCATGCGATAGAAAGCCTTTATCCAAACAACAATAACAACAACAACAACAGAAAAACTGACACAACTAAAATATAGTTCGACTTTTCCTTAAAATCGACTTATCATCATCATCGTCGTCGTCGTCGTCGTCGTCATCGTCATCGTCATCATCATCATCATCATCATCATCAGCAGCAGCATCAGCATCATCATCATCATCATCATCATCACCGTCGTCGTCGTCGTCATCAACAAGTTTGGGTCCAGGTGTTCATACAGCTTGACAGCATTGGTTCCATTCCAGGTCCGTTAAAAGTGAATTTAAGTTTTCAAAGCTTCACCTTCGTCCTTGATTCTTTCCAGTTTGAAGAGATACCTCCTCACGAGTCTTTGGAGGATATCCTTGTTGCTGGATTGGCCGTGACGCTTCTCGTGCTGGTGTTGATGATGATGATGATGGCGATGGTGATGATGATAGTGGCGGCTGTTTTCTCGATCGAGCGACTAAAATTGTAAACAAATAAATAAAATAAATTAAATTAAATTATTTGAAGCATTTAATGACGTTATTCAATTAAATTCAATTTTAATAATCAAATTTCTTTAAAATTCGATTTAATTACTATAAATTTCTTGCACTTATTTTATTCATAAATCATATTAAACCCTGTGAGGAATGAAGTGAACCCTTTTCTGAGAGACCTGTCCATTATCAACATCATCATCAGCATCATCGTCGTCGTCCTCATCCTTCTTGTCATCATGACCGAGAGCTTCGTTGTTGATGATGATAACATTCTTTGCTTTTAATTTATTGCCTCCAGCATCACTATCATCATCATTATCATTATCATCGTCGTCGTCATCATTATCTTCATCTTCGTCTTCATCATCGTCCTCCACGATCTGTTTCCGGCAGAAGCAACACCACGTGGAACACGTGCTTCCACTTTCCAGTTGTTTGTACTTGGAATTGTTGTTGTTGTTGCCACCAGTTGTCGTCCTGGAAAACTGCCCCCCGAGGCAAAAGAGGGAGCAGTTACAGCCGGTTCCTTTGGACCCATTGAATCCGGATGTGGTCGTCTTCTCCTCTTCGTAGTCGTCATCTTCTCTCTTCTCTGCGCCCTCAATGTCGTCGTCGTCGTCGTCGTCTTCATCATCATCGTAAATGTTTTTCTCAGCTCCGCAACGACAGCAACAACAACTGCAGAAGCGCCGTTGCAGGTTACCAAGGCAACCAAGGCTTGTTTTCTGGAAAACACGTGCTACGCACTCTTCATCGTCGTCGTCGTCATCGGCTCGCGACAGGAAGAACGATCGAAAGGATTGGAAAAGAGACGAGAAGGTTTTGACGGAGGGCAGCATGTTGAAGGGTATTGGAAGGGTGTCACCAACCCTAATGTAGTTCATCCACAGGTTCGTTCGGGCAAATTTCCACTCAACGTCACAGTCGCCCTTAGGATATAAATATAATAAATTCACAATTTTCATTCATTTTATTCACTGATTATTTTATTTTTTTATTTTTATTTACGAGTAGAGTTTATCGCCAAAATTGAATCGAAAAATGATTTGAATGATATTTATTTATAATTTATTTATTTATTTAATTTATTAATTAATTAATTTATTTATTTATTTATTTATTTTATTTTTTATATATATAATTTATTTATTTATTTATTTATTTATTTATGTGTTCATTTATCTCTAAATTCAAATTTTTTGAATTTATAATTGCTTAATAAACCACCGTCTTAATAAACTTAATAAACGACCAAGTTTCTCACTTGTATGGCCTCAAATGAGTGACTCATCATGGCGATGAGCATGTTAATGAGAACCACGATGACAGTCACGTGGTACAGGGCAAACAAGAACAACCCCACGCCCTCGACGACGACCGTCGAATTCGGTCTTTCAATCAGACCGGGCAGGGTTTGGAACTGAATCTTCGGAGACGACGACGACGACGAGGAGGAGGAGGAGGAAGAGGAGGAAGAGGAGGAGGAGGAGAGAAAGGGGTGTAACTGGAAGGAGAGGTTGCCATGCCAGTAGGAGTGGTTATCGTCGACCAATGAGAGACGAGGGTGTTTGATTTCAATGCTTTCCAGGGGCACGAGACCAAACATCGACCAAAACAAACTCAACAGTGTCCTCCAAAGGCTGGCAATATAATTTTAATTATAATTTTAATCATAATTTTAATCATAATTTCGGAGGAATAGTTCAGTTTCAGTTCAACTTTGAGATTTATAATTTACTATTATTTATATTATTTATATTATTATTATTATTATTATTATTATTATTATTATTATTATTATTAATCGACCTAAATTTATGTGAAATATAAATTTTACTTGACTATTTAATTAATATTTTAATTATTATAAAATATTATTTACACAGTCAAGATTAAATTCAATAAAATAATTTATGATTTGTTTTTTTATTGAAATCAAATAATAAATTGAATAATATTCGTTAAATAATATTTCCACCAACTCCTTGAAGGCTTCGGATGAATGCATGAGTTTCGTGCTACCATTGGAGATGACTTTGAACGTTTGACCTCCATAGTAACAATACAGGTTGTGTAGACCAACCATGAAAGCCAGTAACACCTTGTTGTAATAGTAATAATAATAATAATAATAATAATAATAATAATAATAATAATAATAATAATAATAACTTTATTATTATTGTTATTATTAACTATTATTGTAGATATTATCACCAGCATCATAAGTAATTTATATAATATAATATAATATAATATAATATAATATAATATAATATAATATAATATAATATAATATAATATTATATTATATTATATTATATTATATTATATTATATTATATTATATTATATTATATTATATTATATTATATTATATTATATTATATTATATTATATTATATTATATTATATTATATTATATTATATTATATTATATTATATTATATTATATTATATTATATTATATTATATTATATTATATTATATTATATTATATTATATTATATTATATTATATTATATTATATTATATTATATTATATTATATTATATTATATTATATTAATCTATATTAATTTTTATTAAAAAAAAAAGAGTCTTAAATTCATTTATAACTGATAAAAAATTATATTAAATGAACAAAATTATTCCCACATGGTCTGATTAAATTAAAAATCAAAATAATATGAACGACTCGATCCAAAAAAAACAACCCCAAGGACACCATGGGGAAGGAAGACAGGAAGAAAAGGAGGAAAATCTTGAAAGAAGATGCATACAGGAGATGTTGAGAATGGCAGATGGACAAACAGATAGCTATTTGTGTCGATGGCAGTTGTAAATCTTTACAATTGTTTTTGTCGTCCAACGAGATGGGGACCCACGGGCATACACGGGCATCCGCGGGCATCCGCGGGCATCCGCGGGCATACACGGGCATACATAGGTACCCACGGGGTTGATGGAGGTCACCTACCACACCCCCTAATTGGGCAATTATTTCCAGGCACCGACATTTTGCCACATCACAGAGTAGTAAGAAAACGATGCACTAATTAAAGTAATAAATTGTTAATTATTATCGCTGATTTTATTAATAAAAAAATAAAATATCAAAATTTATTAAATTTAAAAATTTAATTTAAAAGTTTACAAAAAAATTAATTAATTAAAACATTTTTAATTGAATTTATAAATGATAAAAGTAATATTAAACGACATTAATTAATCCCATATAAACTGATTAAATTAAAAGTAATAATTATTAATAATAATAATTATAAATTAATTAAAAGTAAATTAAAAGTTAATTGATAATGGAATCGATGAAAATATTTTCAAAATACTTAACTATTTATTAGCAAATATTTCATATTAATACTTAATGTATTCATTACAATCAAATATTCAATAAAATATTCAAGGTAATATATTAACAATATAATTAATAATATAATAAAATATTAATATATTATAATATATTAACAATTATTATATTTATTAAGTTATTAACAGTTATTAAGTTATTATTAAGTTATTACAGTTATTAAGAAAATATTCAAGGTAATATGTTAACAATTAATATATTTTTTATATTTATTATAATTATTATATTTATTACAGTTTATAAGAAAATATTCCAGGTAAAATGTTAACAATTATTATATTTATTATAATTAATAATAAAATATTCAAGGAAAAACAAAGAATTAAATCAAAGCAAAGCAGGTGCTTAATTTTTAAAAGCTCCTTGGAATTCTTTGCATTCAATTCACGGAATTCCTCGGATTCGATGCCGAGACCTTCAGTCCGACATTGAATTAAATTATTATTATTATTGTTATTATTATTATTATTATTATTATTATTATTATTATTATTATTATACACATTTTTCCTGCTTCTTCTCGGTCTCACAGCCGGTGATGAATGAATGCTGAGCACTACCAGTGCTCTCAGCAATTCACCCAAGAACTTTTCGAAGAATGTGGGCAGTGCCCAGCAAGGAGATCTTCTGAATCTCCGAAGTCTTTGGTCGTCCTGGTATCAACTCTACATACTTTGTAAAGTCTTTTCTTAGCGTTCCGAGCGCTCCTACAATTACCGGAACGACTTTAGACTTCACTTTCCACATCCGGTTGATTTCAATCTCCAGGTCCTTGTATTTGCTAATTTTTTCAGCTTCTTTGAGCGCGATGTTCTTATCATCCGGAACTGAAACATCGATTAGCATGCACGACTTGGATCTCCTGTCATGGATAACAATGTCAGGTCTGTTGGCCAATATTTTCCTGTCCGTGATAATCGCATAGTCCCATAGAATGGTGCAATCTTTTATATTCGTCACACTTTGGGGCGTGTGCTCGTACCATTTCTTTGGAACTTCCCATCCTAGCTCACGGCATACAATCCAGTGGATGTAACTGGCCACCTTATTATGTCGGTGCAAATATTCAGTTGCTGCTAACACAGTGCAACCCGACGTTATGTGGCTTATCGTTTCTTGGGCCTTGCCACAGATCCTGCAATTGCCATCTATCTGCTGCTTCAATATCATACGTTGATGGTAACGTGTGTTTAGTGTCTGGTCTTGAGCTGCCATGATCAAACTCTCAGTTTCGCCTTTGAGCCCAGCGCTTCTTAACCAAGCACAGCTTGCTTCTTTGTCCACCCAATTCTTTTCTAAGTTACAAAAGAATTGTCCATGCATGGGCTTTTCCCTCAATTCATTTATTCTCTCCTTCTCCATGTTGTCCTTTAACATTTCTTTCACGGATGTTTGAACTGTGGGCAAGGACAGATATTTATTTTTAATTGTCTTTGCTTCCTTAAGGAGAGAATATTTTGCCTTCCCTGCTTCATGCTTTTTGACAAGACTACAGAGCCTGTCTTTGCCCTGTTCAATATAATCACTCAAGTTAACCATGGAGCATCTGTAAGCAGACATCAGTTGGATAAGTCCCCGGCCTCCATTGCGTCTCTTAATGTAGAGTCGACTAACATCTCCTTTTGGGTGATGAAGTCCATGCATCGTCAGCAACTTTCGTGTCTTGCGATCCATTTTGTCGATTTCAGACTTTCTCCAATCAATTATGCCAAAGCTATAGGTGAGCACTGGAATTGCCAAAGCATTAATTGCCGATAACTTGTTCTTGGAATTTAACTCTGACTTGAGAATGAGACGCACCCGACGGTAATACTCTCTGGCTATTTTCTCCTTCATTTCAGGATGTTTAATGTCACCATTCTCATCGATTCCAAGATATTTGTACGCCTCCTCTTCGTTAAGACTCTGAATTGAATTGTGATCGTCAAATGGCATGTTTCGGCTTTTGATCTGCTTGCCTCTCTTCATTATAGCTACGGCACACTTGTCTAAACCGAACTCCATGCAAATGTCATCAGTAAACGTTTTGACTGTAGTTAGGGCCTTGTTAAGTTGGGTTTCTGTTTTAGTAAATATTTTTAGATCATCCATGTAAAGTAAATGAGATATTTGTTCTTTTGGTTCTATTTCATATCCTACTTTTAATTTATTTAGCATATTTGATAAGGGTACTAAAGCCAAACAGAAAAGGAGGGGTGAGAGAGAGTCACCTTGGAAGATTCCTCTCTTAATGCTTATTCTATTGGTTTTTATGCAACCCAACTGATGACACAGCATAAGTTCGGTTTTCCATTCTTTCATCGAGCATTCCATGAAACCGGTGATTCTAGCAGGGACTCCATACATCTTCATTGACGCCAAAATCCAAGAATGGGGGACACTATCGAATGCCTTCTTATAATCAATCCATGCCATTGCTAAATTCCTCTTCATTCTTTTGGCAGTACTTACAATCATCTTGTTTATAAGCAACTGGTCTTTAAAACCTCTTGACCCTCGTTGACAGCCTTTCTGTTCTATAGGAAGGATGTTATTCTTATCAAGGTGTGTGTATAGCCGGTTTGATATTGCAGAGGTCAGCAATTTATATAAGGTGGGAAGACAGGTTATAGGTCGGTAATTTTTGGGATTGTTTTGGTTTGCACCTTTTGAGAGGAGAAATGTTACACCGGAGGTTAGCCAGGATGGTATATTTTCTGGGTTATTAATCAAATCATTAAAAGCTATTGTAAGTATACTATGGAGAGAGGTAAAACGTTTAATCCAGAAATTTTGTATATTGTCAGGGCCTGGGGATTTCCAATTTGAAGATTTTTTAATAACTTCCTGAATTTCACTTATTGTAAATTCTTTCCATTCTTCTGTAACCACATTCCTAAATGCAATTTCCTCATCTCTTACCCAAGCTGCTTCAGTGTTGTGCACAATTTCATTCTCAAGAATTCTTCTCTCTTATTATTATTATTATTATTATTATTTGTCAGTATTATTAATTATTTTATTATTAATAATATTATCAGAATTATGCAATTGGAAATGGCAATAATGACATTATTATAATAATAATAATAATTATTATTATTCTATTGATTTAGCAATTATAAAGGTTATGTATTATTATTTATTATCGCCATCGTCGTCATCGTCATCATCATCATCATCACGATTGAATAATCATCTTCGATTTTGTTTATTTAAAAACAACTTTTAGAGTTTATTTATACGACCTAAGAAACCCGTCATTATCTCGTTGCCATGACGACGAACGGCGTGAGCGGAATTTGCGCAGACGAGTCTGGAGATGGAAGTTTGTTTTGTTTTTATTTTATTTTTTATTTTATTTTTTTTATTGTTTTTGGTTTTGTGTTTTTATTTCTTTCTTTCTTTCTTCTTTCTTTGGAATCCTGTTTTACGAGGTTCCAGAGGAAAAAATTTGGAAAAAAAACCACTTCATTCATGGCGTCATGGAATTTTCATGAGGGATTCGAAATCTCTTGAATTCTTTTCCTGGAATTGTTCCTCTTTGCTTTTCTTAGAGGACGACAATAAGGGACCCAACGAACCATAACAATAACAAAGAACAATAATAATAATTAAAAATAATATTAATAACAATAACAATGCAATGCAAAATTCATCTGCAATGTATTTTTATGGCAGTTGTATTTTTTTTTTATAAATTTATCGTTTTCTGTGCCACTGTTTCTCATAATTTCTTAGAGTTTATAAATTTGTTAATTATGCAATTACAATTAATTTATAATAAATTTAGTAAATAATTATAAATATAAATATATAACAAATTTACAATTATAAACAATTGATAATGAATTTACTAAACGTTTATCAATAATTTATGATAAATTTACTAAATAATTATAAACAATTGTGTTTTAAACTTAATTAAATTAATTATTTAATAAACGACTTAATAATTATCGAGTCCGTCATACAAGTGTGACACAAACATACATACATACACACACATACATACACGCACATAAGCACATCACTGACCAATGCGAAGAGGACGAGAAACCTGGTGATGTCAGCCATCATCCTGCCAAGGGATATCTGGAGGGGACCGAGGACCTCAAAGGCCGGCATCAGGTACGTTGTCCTGGCGATGCTCCAGACGTTGGCCAATCCGAACAGCATGTCGGATATGATCTCGGGATCGTTCATCTGCCACTCGAACCTCGCTGGATGCACGTGGATGCATGGATTTTTGTGTTCAACGATTCGTAATGAATTACAGTTAAATATTGTAGAGTTAATTACAGTTTTATTATGAGTAGAATTAAATTTAAATGTTTTAAAAAATGTGTTTATAAATAATTCTAGAACTTTTATTCAAAATATACAGAAAATGAATGATAGTGGTGCAACTAATTAAAAGTTAATTGACGATTAATTGTTAAAAATCATCCCTAAACTCTAGAAACAAACTCACACGCCCTCATGAAATAGCTATCGGTAGGAGAGACAGATTTGTTGCAAGTTTCGACAACAATTCCTCTGAACGACTCCAAGTCACGTGACAGCAGCACCCTTCTTGCCCTAGAGGCAGCCCCGCCGAAGAACCAATCAGCTGAGGCGACCTTGACATTGACGAGGAGTCTGAGGGCGTAGGAAGACAAGTAGAGGGAGAGGACTATGAAGTCGATCCAGTTGTAGTTGTCCATCAGGTAGTTGTTCAGACCGCCAACGTACAACTGCCTACACTCGGTGCACATCATGCCTGGTCGTCATGGAAACGTAATTTTTAAAATATTCGCTGCTTTATTGTAATTAATAAATTATACAATGAATTATTATAATTATAAATTTTTAATTATTAACAATTATAACATAATTAATTATCAATAAACAAAATGATGGATTAAAGTCTTGATGATAGTTGGTTTGAATATTAACATACTGAATATTAACATACCTTTATTCTTACATTTAAAATAAAGAAATTATAATAACATTATATTTATCAAATAATTATAATAACAACATTTAATAATAATATTATTATTATTATTATTATTATTATTTATATTATTAATCATAATAATTGATAACTCACCGAGAACGTAAACAAGCAAACAGATGTGGACCTTCGTCAGAAGAACGTTGCACGATCTCAACGTGTTGCTGAGCAACAACTCCAACTCGTCGCTCAACTCATCCTCCGTCTCTTCCTCCTCTCCACGTGGCCGGTCACGTGACAGATAGTTTGAATTCGATTGGTCGAAGAGATGCAAGTGCTCGCACGAGGTCAGGTAGTACAGGGATCCCCTGTCCTTTGTGATCTCTCGTCGTTCCCCTGGTGGCTCTCCTCCCTGTGGTAGCACCCCGCTAGGGTAGTGTTGGTAGGTACTGAAGGTTGCCATAGAGATGAGGAGGAGGAAGAAGAGGTTGGACATCGTGTGAGCGATGAACTTCGAGGCAGGACATTTGAGCATCCTGGCGACCTTTCAATGACATCATTAACATATTCAAATGAATATGACCTTCTGACCAATTGACATTCGACAACAGCGATGAAGTCGATCATTAACATATTTGAATATTCAATTCCAACTTCCAATGACCTTTGAGTCGGGGCATGCCAAATACAAGAGGCAGAGTAGGGGCACGACTGGAATTCCCAGGATCCAAAACAAGACCTGTTTCCATGGCGACATGGACTGAAGGAAACCCATCTCCGTTCCATACCAGACGCTGGTCAGGTGTTGCTGGCAATTTGGATGGGCCACGAACTGTTGGATCCGGATTAAAGCAACCATCATTATCATCATCGTCATCATCGCCAATGTAATCATTATTGTTACAATTATTGTCAATCTTGTTCCCTCTATTTCTAACATAGATCTGAATATGTTTCCTATTGTTTTCTAGAGTCACTGTATAGCTACATAATATAGCGTTTGATGTTGTTCAATCCTGATAATGATAACGAATGTATTCATTCACCCATCAATCCACCCATCCATCCATCACGGCCTGAAGGATTAATGGACTACAATGGAGAATTCAAAGCCGCTGTTGCGTAACAAATTCGAATCGATTTCATGAAGTTTTATGGTCACGTTCTGAGCCTGTCATGTAAATTCTTGAACTTTCAACTTTCAACCCTTCACCTCATCGAAGACCCACAATTCATATACATATATGTATAACTAATTCCTCCTTTCAATTATGTATGACTAATGCTATAGAATTTTTTGGCCATTTTAAAAGAATTTAATGAATTTAATGAATTTAATGAATTTCTCAGTTACAGTATCAAATGGCCAGAATCATTAAGAATAAAAATTCAGATAAAAATCATAATATTTCCAAATGAAATAAATCCGATTTAAAGAAAAAAATAGATTAAATCTTAAAATCCAACTAATTACTTCAGATCAATCCCACCTTCTTCTCGTCGTATTTGAGGGCCATCTTAAGTCTGGCCAGTGGGTCAGGGACTGAACCAGGCACGTGATCACTGAGGACCGCCTCCACCTCTTGGGTGCCCCTGCAAAGGTCCATCAACTCGCAGGCAAAGTCCATGCACTGCTCGACCAGACTCGTGTATTCATTCTGTTTTGATTGAAAGTGATTGAAATAATTGAAAATAATGAAAGATTTGATTGATTTTCAAATGATGGTTAAGCTATTATCTAGTGATATCTGTTACCAATTACATTTTAATAACGATGTTGTTATTATCAATAATATTGCTGTTAAGAACGTACTAATATTACCAGCTCATTATTATTATTATTATTATTATTATTATTATTATTATTATTATTATTATTATTATTATTATTACTGGCTGTTCATTTTAATATTAACTCGCGACTGACCTTAAATTCCTTTTCGACCTGTGCCAATTTCTTCATCTCCTGCCTCAGTTCAAAGGTCGTCATAATCGGGTCGGGGCTCGATAGGGCCATGTAGGCGGGGCTTACGAGGGCTTTGTAGGCATTGAGACGTGACCTAGATCTTTTCAAAGAATCTTTTTCTCTGTCACTCGAACATTCTGCACAGGTACAAGACACCTAAAAAGACGATTGGCAAAGCAGCTTACCTCACAGAACATTAAAATTGATGTCAATACTGACAAACCTTTACACGTTAAATACAAATAATAATGATAATAATAATAATGATAATAATAATAATAATAACAATTATAATTATATTTAATTTGTGAAGCGCCATATGCAGAGCGTCAGAGGCGCTTTGCATGGTCTTGCGTCCCTAATAAGTGTAAATGATACAATCTGTCTTGTATGTTTGTTGCCACTGAATGTTATATATCTTCCACGGACATGTTAAAACATACTCATAAATACAATACAGCACATACAGGACTCTATATAGGTCACACCACTGTATATAGAACCGTCATAAACAATCTTTGTCGTAACCATGGCAACGTAATTAATTATTAACAGCTGACAGACCCAATGAGGCTTCTCTATGGTGAAGTTTCTGGACAGAAACATTTGAATGACTTCGTGGTTGTTTCTCTGCGCTGCAAGGATCAGTGGCGTGACGTCATGAGGGAATTCGTCATCGTCGTCGTCGTCTTCATCGCCGCTGGCCTGATTGGTTTTGTATAAATACAATTTTAAAAAAACAATACAATTAAAAACTTATTCTATTTTTTTAGTTCACTTCGTTTGAGACGATGTTGATGTTTTGCCAATAAGTTTAAAAAAGAAATTCATATGTAAATTATAAATTATCATTTAATTTTTATCTATTAGGAATTCTTATTTCATTAATTATTCTTTTGTTATGTCCCCAGCTGGGAGTTATTATAAATATTAATTGACATTAACCCATATTTTCCAAACAAATCAAGGAAAACATTAAATTAAAAGTCAAACAAAGTTGTGGATTTCATTAACTCCGTGACGAAGCACTCCTTACAACAACAACAAAACAAAATAAATAAATTAATAATAATAATAATAATAATAATATTAATAATAATAATAATAATAATAATAATAATAATAACAATAATAATAATAATAACACTAATATCTCCGGCATTTGATTACTTTCGATTGTGGACCAAATCAACTGGGACATCATCTCAGTCATTCATAAGTACGAGTTCAATGCCTCGACATAAACTCTGCTCATTTATAATTATTTATAATTAA
>CM067535.1:1437500-1485000 GCA_034509925.1 Hirudinaria manillensis
TTTATTTGATTTTTTAAAGTAATAAATTTATTTATTTCTTCCAAATACTTGCTTATACAACTCGCTATCCTATCGTTCGCTAACAAAAGGATTCACTTTAAAAAAAAACACTGTCAGGATGGACAGACGGAGGTATGAATGAGAAGCTCCATCCTGCTCTCCTAGTCACGTGCTGTTTATAAAATGAACATCGTCTGCACGTAGCTCTTATCTTCCCGCGCTTAATTGCTCCCAGGAAATTGTGACAAATTCGAAACTTATTACGTATAATGTAAATTAACTTTCCATCAATCGAATCTCCAGTACCGACCTCCAGCCTTGTCGATGAGCATTTCGATGATCTCCACGTTTTCATTTTCCATCGCCAGGTGGAGGGCAGACCAGACTTTAAGTTTATTAAGATGGAAAGACTTTAAATTTAAGACTACCATCAATAAAGTGCTCCGGAAATGAGATTGTTTCGTTTTCGTTTGATGGAAGTGACAGATAGTCTCCAGGAAAATGATTGATGGAGCGAGGAGGATGAATAATGAATGCCATCCAATAGGAAGGGAGATTGCTAGGTCGCGACCTATTTATGCAACTCTTTCCAGGCGATCCATGACATCTTCGGGGGGTTTCAAATCTTCTTTGCTGATTCTTAATTGGATTCACAGGAATTAACTGTGAATTTCTGTAATGGTTTTTAAATGCACCAATGCTAATTATACTATTAAATGTATTATTGTTATTATTTTGTATTATTAATAACAATTAATAGTATTAATTGCATCGTTCTAAGACAAATAATAACAATTATTATTATTACAAAAACACAAAATACAACAAATTAATACAAAAAAATTATTATTATTATTATTATCGTTCGAAGACTAAGTAAAATATTATGATGTTCAACAACAGTGAATAATTTTTTTATTATTTCCAATACTGTATATATTGTTATTCTTAAATTGGCTCAGACCAGATGGTAACGTCCACTTTCATTAAGGCAATTGTCGCAAGGGGTCGCTTTTTGAGACTCAAGATCAAAAGCGCCGCTGCATCCTTTGGTGAAGCGCTTCATAAAGCCGAAAATATATTAAGTTCGTTACTAGACATAATTTGACTTAATTAAGTTATAACCAACTTAATAAATCGACTAAAAAAATATAAATGAGTTACTAGAGTGACCCATGTGCTCGAGGGCACGGCCGATAGTATTGCATCGTTCGAAGACAAACAGAGGGGCCATAGATTCTGCATTCGTTTTGCAAACTCGATGGTCCTGGGGTTGTGAAGGGAAGAAATCTACGATAAGATTTTCTCGGAAATGACGAGGAAAAAAATATTTTCTAATTCATAAATCATGGCTGGGCTATGCAAGTTTGGAAGCAGGGATTCACAGCAATTTCCAAGGATAAGACTTGAGTTAACGCAACTAGAGAAACAGCCACCAAGAATAATGAAGCATCACCAAAATCCTTTCAAGAGAGAAAAACATCCGTATCTGGGCTATTCATGGACTCAAGACTAATTGCTAATTTTATATCTATATTATACGAATATATATACACTATATTCATCTTTAAATCGCTTATTTCATATACAGTCAAGTCTCGCCACTATTCCACCCGTCGGGACCGAGCAGGAGTGGCATAATAAAAAAGGGTTCGTAAAAATGGCATTATCCTGCCATTCGAAAACGGCTTAATTTTTTCGAGTTGTCCATCAGCTCAGCCTAAACATAAAGTACTTTCCAAAAAGACACATCAACCCCTGGCAATGCCAGCACCGGCACTTTGCAATCAACATCCAAATCACCGCCTATAAATTCCATCAAAACCTTCTGTACCTTAAGATGCCACAAAAACCCCCCCAAAAAAAATCCCTCACACCATGTATTCAACACAATTCCATTTCTTCGAAGATTTTCAGCAACAAAATACAAAAACATTCTTCAAATTTCTTGGTCACGAAAACAATCAAATTAATTAAAATCAATTTAGCATGATTTACTAAATAACAGAACTTATACCATAATAAATATGGTCACTCATCATATAAACAGGTAATCAAAATCTGACATTGCTTAGAAGCATAACAACCCACTAAAATATACACCATACATTTGTAATATTATTATAATTATTATTATTGTGATTATTATTATTATTATTATTATTATTATTATTATTATTATTATTATCAGTAGATGAAAACGAAATGAAAAAGCAGATATTTGTAATAAATTAGAAAAAAAAAAATGTTCTTCCGTCAGTCCCCGCTTTGACCCGTTCCGTCGAGAACCTGCACGGGTCCCGATTTGTCGAAGAAAAGGACGGGCATCTGCAGGGCGTTGTTGTTGTTGACGTGCGTCGTCACTATCGTCTTTGCTTCCCCGATGCCCCCCTTGATGTCCGTCGGCTCCATCCCGCCCTCGTCGTCTTCTTCCTCGTCGTCTTCCTCTTCATCGTCCGTTCCGTCGGCACCGCCTTCCTCTTCTTCTTCGTCTTCCTCCTCGCGAATCGTTCCGATCTCTTCCGCCTTCGGTTTCTCGTCCTCCCCTCCTGCCGAGTTCCCCTCGGAGGTCAGGGACCCTCCTGCCTTCTTGTGGGTCCTCGTGTGCTTCGTCAGGTGGTCACTCCTCATGAACCTCTTGTCGCACTGGGTGCACATGAACTTCTTCTCGCCTAGTAAATTATTATTATTATTATTATCGTTATTATTATTATTATTATCGTTATTATTATTATTATTACCAGCATTATTACTGTTGTTGTTATTAAAAATAATTAATCATTATTACTACTTAATATTAATACAACTCAGCACGTTACCAGTGTGCGTCCTTTTGTGCCTCTGAAGCTCATCCGACCTCGTGAACTTTTTGCCACAATAGATCCAATTGCAAGTGAAGGGTCTTTCTCCAACGTGCCACCTGAATTAATAACAAAAATAATACTAAAATATAAGTTTGTAAATAAAATAAATAAATAAATAAATAAAATAATTCAAGATAACAACAATATATATGTATTTATATATGTATATATATATATATATATATGACAATGTAATTCTATGATCACCAAAGATTGACCAATCAGCATCGTCCGCCGTCGCTCACCTAAGATGCGCTCTCAAGTGAGAAGTCTTCCCGTAAATCTTTCCACAACCATCGATATGACAGATGTGAGTCTTCTTGGCACCACTGTTTCTGTGAGTAAGAACCTCTTTAGATACAATTTTTTTTTTTGGTGAGTCTCAAGTTTGAATAAAAATATTTTGGATCTAATAATGTTTGAAAGTTTTTGCAGAAGAATTTAATACTTAATTTATTAAATAATTAGATATAAAGTTAAATAGATGATAAAATACAAACCAAGAAAATCTTAGAACCTTAAAAATCTTTCTTATAACATTTATGAATAACTGCCAACAATAAACCCTTCGGTTGAATAAAATATTTCAAAAAACCGAGACAAATAATTTTCCACGAAGTAATCGTTCCAATCATACTTTCTGTTCGGATCCCTGCAATGGGGGCACGAGCAGGCTATCCTCCTCATGCGTCTGCCGCTTCCGGAAGCAGACGCTTCGTTGGTCTGCATGAGGCCGTCGGCAATAAGGCTGTCGTGATCTTGCTGCACGATTGCAACATATTCTCCGTTGATGCAGGTTATACCCGCCGGCTGGCTCTTCTTCACTGCAAAAAAAGTCGATCAATCGATCGTCAAAAACACGTTCGCATGTTTTGTAGGAGATGTATTTTAGCTCTTTCATTCGTCATGGGCATTAAGAAGAAATTATTCCAAAGATAAAACGTTAAAAACATTTGAAATGCCAGGTAAAGTTCACAAATGTTTCACAAGCTGCTCACACATTGTAAGTGGTGTGGCAGTGGCAGCCTGTGCTTGATTCGTTGGCATGGCAACCGTAATTATTGAATTTCCACCTGTGGTTTGAATCTGCTGCAATTGGGGAGCACCGTTCTGACCGTTGGTTACCACGAATTGGCCGGGAAGACCCAAGCATTGAAGATCCTGCAGGGTCGAGATGCTGGCCCCGTTCTGAAATCCAAAGTCGCCAAAAATGTCATGCTTACGTGCCTCTATTTATTTAATTTATTTTCAAACGACTTTAACACTTTAACTAAAAAAAACTATTTCGTGTTTGGATAAATTTAATCTTTATGACAAAGCAAAGAACACCGACCGGAATCTGAATGGCAGTTTGAGCGGCAGGATTCCAGCAGCTTTGGATCAGCTGACCGGTGGCTCCATTTTGTTGGACGAGTTGAAGGTTTGCAGTCTGCTGGGCAGGACCTGTGGCAAGTGCCTGCACCATTTGACCATTGGGCAAGAGTATGTTTTGTATCTGAAATATATATATATATATATATATATATAATAAGAGAGAATATAACGACTCCCGTAAGGAAGCGTCCCAATGTGCCGAGATTCACTGCGAGTTTTATATATATATATATATGAAAGCTTATTTGGCTTTAATTAAATCTTAAATGGAAAGAAAATTAAATAATCTGAAAATAGAATGGTGACCTTAACATGAGAGGTGTTACACAAAAAGCACAAAAAATAATATAACAAAATAATAGAAATCACAGAATGACATACTATAAATATCCCTATCATTGAAGAGTATACAATCTCCATGGTTACACCAAATCTTAGTTTTAAGTCAAACATCACTTCTAAGCACAACTGCTCTGAAATGTTGAAAATACTTGTTGTTGAAGTTGTTGAGGAGCAACAGCAATCGTTGCCTGATTGTTGGGCTGACCCATGATGTACCCTGCCTGGCCATTGGGCATGGCCATCACCATGGCGACCTGGGGCCCACCCTGGGCGGCATTGAACCCGGGCATATTTATTATGGTAGGTTGCTGGACGGCCTGAGGGTTTTGCTGAGACTGTTGTGGCATGATTACCTTTTTAAAGCAAGTGAAAAGTGATGTTATAATGTTCTTCTCTAAATATTTATCAAAATAAACTAATTCGAGACAAAATATATTTCAGCATAATTTTTTAAAAAACAAATCAATAAAGACCTTTATAACTTGATCAGGTCTTTGTTGTTGGTTGTTTGGTGAACTGTATAATGCAATTGGTTGACCAGGTGCTGCATTCTGTATCAGCGGATTTTGGACAATCTGAAGGGGAACCTTAAAAGGATTTTAATTAATTATAAATTAATTCACTAGAAATATTTTTATTAACAATTTCTAGAAGACATTTAGGTGAAATAATCCAAACCTTCACCATAAAAAATGAAACTGAAGAAGAAATACATCCAATATGCAAACCCAAAATGACCCAAAGATTAAACAATCGGAACCAACATTGACAAATATCAAAATTAAAATTTTCAACCAAAACAGTAAAAGTAAATCAAAAGTATATTCAAGACAATATATCAATAAAGAATAATGCATAAAGCATTTAGACAAATAAGAGTATATGGTCTTGCCTGGATAGTCTGCATAACAGTTTGTCCATTCTCAGTTGAAACAGGAACTTGAAGTGCTATGTTGGGTTGTGCCTGTTGTGTTTGCTGTATTAGATGAAATATTGTTGGTACGTTGAATGTTGAAACTCACATCATCAAAACATCCACTTAAGCAATACTTCAAAGCAACCTGAGTATTTTGACTTTTTATTATTGTTGGGCCCTGAGTTTTGTGTGAATTTGAGTCAACTGTGGCTATGTTGGAAGGTTGCTGTGGTTTAGTGTTCGACCCATTGTTCTGAGTCTGGTTTTGAATGGCTCCAAGACTTTGTATGAAACCATTTTGTTCCTGGCTTTCTGGGTTTATTACCAAAACGTTCTGGCACTGAGGAATTAAATTGTATGAAATTGTCCCTCCAGGCCCAACGACGGGTGTCGCTATCACTTGAGTGCCTGGCGCCATGGCTGGTATAAATGACGCACCAAACGGTGAACCAGTATTGGCAGACGGAATAAGTTGCACTTGATTTGTCTTTTGTGGTGACAAATCCAAAAAGCCAGTTGTGGGTTGGCCGGCCGCATTCACGGCAGAAACGAACGCACCTTGTGATTGCGCTGAAAGCTGCTGCACTAGAGCAGGATTGCAAAGTATATCGTTGACAGACAGTACATTCGATCCAATTTGGACTCGAATCGGAACTTGCTGGCCAGGTCCCGCCTCTCCATCCACTATGTTTCCGATCTTTCTACAAGTGGCCGTGAGCAGTGCAAGCGGGGACGGCTTGGCATCCTAATGAGGAGGGGTTAACAAAACTTAGTTGTCAGTTTCTTTAGGGGTCAGAGCAATAAAATAGAAATTAAAATATCTCGCCTTCGAAGATTTAGAAGGAGTCAAGTATTCCTTCGTCGATTTTTTATTTGTTTCTGTACTCATCGAATCTATCCATAAACAAAACGAGAACGAACTAGCGATGCTCGAAAATGGGCTGGCAAAATGGCGATCAAAACAACATAAGCGTTCACATTGGTGTTACATTTGCATTTGCCAATTATTCTTATCATTTTGAAAGAAAAAATAGATGTGCAACATAAAATAGTGGCTAAAGTATGTTTTAAATGAGAATTTTTTTAGAAAAAAGCGTATTCCGTGGGAACTATTTTTTTGTGGGTGGAATATAGGGCGGTCAAAGGGCGCGTGATTGACATATAGAACTGTGTCTTGTTGCTCAAATGTGCATAAGAGGACACGCCTGGCTGGATAATTATTTATTAGCAGTTTTAAATGTAATTGTATTCGGATTATATAGTTAATGTGATTCAAATAATTATCTTAAGCATCTAAGTATTGCCCTTTGTGCATTTATGTTACACAATTGCATAGTGCACAATATTGTCAGCGATAGTAAGCATTTTATTTAATCAAATATTTCGCATTACTACAGTTTCGTTATTCATTTTGTAATTAAATGCATTTGCGTCTGCATAAATAAATGTGAAACTAATAAGACCACTGTGTGAGTAGAAAACATTGATTAAATCTTTAAAACTTAGATGTTAAAATTTATGAACAAATATTTGTTCTACTATTTAAATTGCTAAATATGAACTAATCTAAATTTAAATTTACGAAGTTCATAACTAAGCAAAAGCAATGCCATACCAAAGCAATTTTATAGCAAATAATACATCATTTAAATGATCATAAACTTAAATTTAACATTCACAACGCCTATTACATTAAAGATATGATATACAAACTAATTATTTTGACTATAGGTAATCCATCTCCTATTGCCACGTAGTCGGCCATGTTATGTCTATTTTAAACTTGTGAGTGCCGATATTTAGTTGTATTTCATTTTTGCGCCATAGATATATCGGATAATGGGGGGATCACAGAGTTCTCAAATACCTGGAGGTGGAACTGAAGGATATCATGTCCTACGAGTAATTCATTTGATTATTTATTCATTTCAAGATTTATTACTTCCAACCTGGATGCAATTGTATTTTTTAGGTTCAGGATAATTCACCTGGACAAAAGGCGGGTTTGGAAGCCTTTTTTGATTTTATAATTTGCATTGGGAATACGAGATTGGTGAGTGTTTATATGATGCTACATGTTGTTATGTAATACTAACACATATGGGTTAGATAAGCTTTCATTTCAAAACTTGTGTGAAGCATTAGGCCCCTATATTTTGCTTGTTTGAAATTATTAGACTGGTTTTTGGTGGTTTAGCAAATCATTTTACCTTGTACACTCTTTTTTTCAAGAATCAAGACAACGAGTTGCTGAAGGATTTGCTTAAAGCAAGTGTAGACAGGCCAGTAAACGTAATGGTGTACAGCAGTAAAACTGGAAAGTTAAGGAATGTTGAACTTATTCCCACCCAAAGTTGGGGTGGACAGGGCCTGCTTGGAGTATCTATCAGGTTAGTTTTTTTTTTACCAATAATAAAGTTCCTTGAGCCACTTCACATGTTGCAATATTTTCAGTTCTGACTGTTCATCATTAACATTAAAGAATAATATGCGACAATTAACTGCAAAATGCCATTAATGTCAGTAAATGAATTGCTATCATCCTTCGAGCATTTGCTTCTTAAATGAGCAGGACAGATCTAATTTTTATGTTTTGGTTTCAAAGGTTTTGCTCGTTTGAAGGTGCTAATGAAAATGTCTGGCATGTCTTGGTACGTTATTATTTTCCATGATTCGTCTTGCAGCAAAATTCTCCATTTAAAAAATTCTTTTAAAGGAAGTTGAACCTAATTCCCCTGCTGCATTGGCAGGCCTCAAGTCTGATTCTGATTACATCATTGGATCTGATACACCTATGCAGGAAGTTTGTGATAACTTTTCACTTCCATTCATATGGCATTCCATTTTACTTGCTTTAATTTCTTTTCTGTCAGTCTGAAGATTTGTTCACGCTGATAGAATGCCACGAGGGACGCCCGTTGAGACTGTACGTGTACAACACGGAGAGCGACAAGTGCAGGGAAGTGACCATCACGCCTAACATTAGCTGGGGTGGCCCCGGGAGGTGATGAGAATTTTTATCGCCATGACGACCTGCCGATGGACTAACGCTTACTCGATGCAAATCCGAACAGCCTCGGTTGCGGCATAGGATACGGCTACCTCCACAGGATACCCGTGCGAGCTCCTTCTGCCGAGATGCAGGGTCTCAAGATCCAGGGACCGGATGCTGCCGTCCCACTCGACGGCACTTCTAATCAGTCGATTCCACATCCAGAGATGTCCCCACCAGGATATTCAGAGGTTGAATACATATTTTACTAGAACTATTAATCAAAGGATGATTTCCATGTATATAGCAAAAAAAATTGAAAATCACATAGTAATCTTAACTTAGACTTGTAATATTTTATAATCTAAATAATCTTAATAGTCTTTGTTTCCCATGGAGTTGTTTTTTTTTTTAAATATTTTTTCCATGTATGTTTAAGTTATATAGGTAATATTCAGAATTTATGCATGCATCCCATGATCAAATGTCAGGTTCCTCTGTCCGTTCCGTCGACCGACGCCAAGACTTATGTCGGAGTCTCCATCCCTCCTCAAGATTATTTGGCCAACATTGGAAACCTTATTCAGCCCGGTAATAGTTTATTGCTCGTCAGTCCGAGTAACCTTTAAGTTTCTCATGCTATTAAAACCTATATTTTGAGATGCTCTTCTGGTGTCGTGATAATTTTTGTTTGTCATTTTCACTGAGGTCATAACAAGTTTTATTAGAAACTGTAGTTCAATTCCCATTTGAAATAATTATTCGATCCTGCCAGCTTTGCAAACGATTCATAATTAATTCGATATTAACCGATCACGAAACTTTTTCGAAAGATTTTGTCGACTCATTCCAGGTCTAACCACGACGGGCGTTCCCTATTCCTTCACGGGCACTCTTAACAGTGGATTTATTCCTCAAGTTGGATCCACTAACAGTAAGATCTCAAATGTCATTCTGAGCATCAATGTCAATCCTGAGCCTTTTCTAATTCAATGAAATGTCGTAACGGCATGTTAAAAAAATTATTAAAATATTAAAACCAACAAAAGCAACAGAATTATCTAACAAACATCCGTTTAGTGTTGTTGATGACTTGCAATTATCCAACAGCTCCTTTCAACCTGGGAAGTCTCCCTCCTTTTACATTTGCCAATGTCTCGTTACCTTCAACTCTCTCCTTGCAGAATTCTTCTGTAAATGCCCCTCCAATTAAATTTACACCAGGCAAGTTGTTTATTATCTTGTTTTTGACTATTACTAAAGTTAATTGTTTTTTTTTTTTTATAATTAATGTTCCTCTACAAGAAATCGAAAAACAATTTGCAGTTGTTTGTCGATTGACTTTGTGATTGCAGAGTTTTCCTTTCCAGGCGTTCCGCCGTTCCTGCCGCAGTTTGCCCATCAGACGTCTGCTTCTCTGCCGCCCTTAAACCTGACGAATTTTGCTTCCCCTTCTTCGGTGGCAAACCTGCCGGGCATTCCTTTTAGCTCTCAGCTGTCAGCAGATCTACTAGAAAAACTGAATCTAGGTGGTGCAATTCCAGGAGGGAACGGGATCCCTCAGCAATCCTTTCCGCCGGTTGCGGTTCCAGTCAGTGTAGAAGAAAACGTAGCGATCCAACAAGTCAATCAGGACAACAACAACGCTTTCGGTTCCAGTTGAACAAAGGCCTCGACCGAGCGCGGATGTTACGAGGAGCGAGATAAAAACGATCGTTTTGAAGAAGTTGCAGACTCCGTGAGTGAGTTGTTGTCGTCGTCGTCGTTGTTGCCGTCGTCGTGGCAGGGGATCTGATTCTCCTCTTCTGGTCTGCAGTTTGGGTGGATTGGTTTTCAATTTTGTTCTTAACGTAACATTATTTTTGATTATGATTTAACTTAAGTTAAGTTGTTGGTTTTAGCGTTATTATTTTGAAAGAGCGATTTCCTCGCTTGGTATTATTAGTTAGTTAATTTTCATTATTATTATTATTATTATTACTTATTCTGACTAAACTCTTATGGAAATATTATCTATGATCGACAGAGGTAAAATTCTTGTTTTATGTGTAACGTAAAAGCTGAATAATGAACTTTCTCTGAAAATGATTGTTTTGGATGGATTGTGGTCCTTGATGCTCTTTGATGAGAGAAATTAATTACTAAGTGTTATTCGAGTATGGTTGCCATGCTCCTAATGTTGAGTCGTTAATGTGTGTTCTGGAAACATAATACAATGCCGTGTAACATGTCATTTCAATTAATTTATTACAAATGCTTTTCCTGAGAAAATTGGACATAAAAACGGGCATATAAATCTCATATAAAGGGATTCGTGTAAAATATAGTTGGCATTAAGGTTATAAATTAAATACGGCATTTAGAAATAAAGCAACTAGACTAGAGATTAGCAATGAGCAGTGGTGTCAGCGTGTACTTTTTCCGAACCAAGCTGCCATGAAACCGAAAATGAATCCTATGGAGATGCTGACTGCAATGGTTGCAGCCAACCAGGATGCTTGGACGTGGAATTGGACTCCACAGATCTTGCTTGTCTTTTTCAGGATTTTGTTCTGCCATCTGCTTTTGTCAACATTGACGGATTTCCTGCCCTCAGTCGGACCCCTTGCTTTTGGAAATGGATCTTTGGTGTGATGGAAGCCATTCCATGGTGAGATGGGTCTGAGTGTAACCTTTGGAGGGTTGTCCTCTGCACTGGAACGTGACCCCAATGTCGCCTGATTGGCCTTTATGCCTGGATTGAGACTCAGCCACACCCTATACGAAAAGGCTCCATATTAAAGAATGGGCCCTAAGGCATTCAAATTTCCAAATTAAGTAATTAGTGTTGGCACCATAACTGAAGCAGCTTAAACTAAATGCTTGTGTCGGCAGTATATTTTTAGTCAATGATTGGATTTTTTGTGTCTTAAAAGAGGTTAAAGTTCAAAGCAACTATTCAATAGTTTAGATTCCTAGTAACTTTTACCATACCCTTTTCCCCCAAATACCTGTGCTTCCTGATGTCAGAAGGCAGTAGTTTAATTGTTCCCTGAGGTCCTGGGGTGTCGCTACGTTTCTTTTCCATGGATTTTTCCACCTCTCGTCTGCTCTGAAGAAGAAAATTACCTGAGAAATTCTTCTGATGCGATGAGGGCTTACGCGTTGCCCCGTCCATCTGGTCGGTTGGTGGGACCAATGGTGTCGTCGAGTAAGCAGGGCTTGGAAAATTCACCCCCAGAGGGGTGTCGTGTTCACTCCATTTGATGGTATCGTAAGTGCACTTGCTGTCTGTCTGCCAGAGTTTGTGTATTTCTGTCGCATTTAGGTAATCATCGAAACCCTGATCAGCTTTTTGGAATGCCTCGGAGTTGTTTTTGGCGAGTTTGTCTTGACTTCTTAAATTATTTGGTAGGATTGGCAGTTGCAGAGGTTTGCTGATCTGATGCTCGACGTTGATGTGTTGCTGTTGTTGTTGCTTCGTCGGGGGTTGTGGTGCGGGTTTCTTCTTGGCTCCGCCATAGACGTGACAGGATGATTTCAAGATCTGCCACTTTTTTGAGGTCACAAGTTCTTCCAACAGGTTGGATACGTTCAGTTGCTGGGGAGGCTTGACTTGGTTATTCCTTCTTTTTTCCTTCACTGCTTTGATCTCCTTCTCAACTTCTCCGAGCAGAATATAGTTTGGTTCGGGCTTCAAGTTAGGATTTTTAAGAAATTCTCTTGGGCAGTTTGGCGGTTTTACGTTTTTAAGGAGATCCAAACTCTTTCTGCACGGACCATAGTAAACGTTGGCTGTCTTTTCAACCTGAGCAGAGTTTCTATCTGATACCGAGTTTGGAGGAAAATGTAAGCCAGCCATGTTAAAGTAAGAAATGTCGGTGATTCATTTGACATTCCTTCGTGATAGCCTTGCATGGCTAAATAAGTTTATCATAATTTCAAGAGAATCTAATAAATTACTTCGAACTTTGTATAAAAAATAAAATATATTTTTATATATACGACAAGTCTTAAAAGAGTACAATCCTGACAAAACTCAAAGTAAAAGTGGAAGCCAGTAAGAAGTATTGAGCAATTTGGGACAGCTGTACACATGCTCCCCTGTATACACACGTGTGCACAGACATCAGGTGAACATCGAGTGACTAATAATAAGCTCACTAATACGTGACCGATAAGTTGAGATATCGGTTCAAAACTTTAAGTCGTTGATAGATTGAATTTGTTTTGTTTACTTTTGAAGAAAGAATTTATCGTTTTTTATTCACAAATACTTTTAATCAAAGTTTTGCTGCTTCATGCAAGCGTAGGTTAGGGTCGGCGTAGGAGCATGGATTGTTCCTCTGGTCGTAGAAGTTTGTTATTTCAATAGTGTTCAATGTTGCTGTTTTAGGTTGAGGATTGAGTTCAGCCATGCGGAACGACTGGACGGAAAAATCGATTTCATTGTTTATCACAGTTTCTAGGCAACACTCCGTAATAATCGCTTGTTTTGCATAGCTTAATTTCTAATAATAATAATAACAATAACAATGTTACTATTACTAATGTCGTTGATATTCCAGTTGTACGATTTATTTATTTAATCTGTCATCATCGATTGCGAATTTGTGAAGTATTAATTATTTTTTTGTCTTAGCTGAATAATTAGGAATGTTTAAAAGTTAAACTTTCTGCTTTCTAGAATTCCAGTTGCATTAATCACAATTTCCAGCAGGACGAGTATAAAATTGACGGAAAAGAATTCGAAGATGGACGACAGATGGCGATAAGAGACTGACTTTCGCACATTCTGTAGTCCATTACTCCGACAGAGCCAAAATGTACAGTACAATGTTTATAGTTACTAAATGCAAATCTTTCTGAAATCCAACACAATTTAGGAGATTGACTTAAATATTCCTCGCGAGCCTTTCAGTCTCACGTCGCTTAACTCTCACTCGAAACGAAACAAACAGGCAGAAGATTAAGTCTACAATTTCGAAATCAAGGAAAAAAGGAACTGACCTCATCATTGACAAAGTTTGAAATACCAACGTCTTCAACCACTTTTGCATAAACATATATTTCAACACTTATCCCAGGATTAACCTCTTGTTCAATCAAGCCCGTCAGTTCAGACGCGCGCAGGAACTATGTTAGGCCTGGCTAGCCATCTAACGAGTAAAAATAAAACATTATAAACAAAATGTAACTTTGGTGAGCCTAAAATTTTTGCAAAGACGGGGGTTACGTCGGAATTTTAGTTTGTACACAGTTGCCACCCCAAGACATGAAATGAAATATGAAAGTAAACTCTTATTGATCAGTAGGTAAGGTAACATCGATCTAGTATTGTTTGGTTGGTGATTGGACCCAGCCTAATATACAGTGAACAATATCTTATTAGTTATTTATTGCTATAAACGTTCATGTGTCAGACAGAATTATTTATTCGAAACAAATAATTGTTTGGAAAATGTAATTTATAATGCCATTAATATCGCACACAATTAATGAACAGATTCCTAGACGTTCATAACGATTTACTTTAGCTGACAGTAGCAATCATTTGTTAGTAAAAGCTAAATTCTTTTCTTCCCTCTCTAATGGCCAGAAGTAGCTTAACTTCTAGAGCCTTTTTACAGCTGTAATTCGTAATGAATAACGTATTGAGGCAGGTGTACGATGTAGGTAAGTTATCGTCCGGATTTCCATCAGAATGTCTGCATTTGATTTTCAGCTTTGGAAAAAGCGCAGCCAAACCTCCAAAGGGCAATCTTGGACTGGCAGTAACGAATTCTAAGAAATTCTTCTGGTCGCTGGCTGATAACTGCGAAAGTACTTCAAACAAATGAATAACCACAGGCGATGTTTTGTCAAAACCTTCGATGACACAATTACATTGCAGAATGCGAACTGTCCATTCATATTTGGTCGGACCACAGAATAGTTCACTGTATTCGTGTTGAAAGAAGTATCGCATATGTATTGGATCAAGAATTTTCACGAATCCCTTTCTTATTTCTTTCATACTCTTCTGTGGATTATTATACAACAACCACCAAACTAACAACTTCAGGTAATATTCGACATTTTCGATGCTCAAAAATGTTTCCCTTCCTCCCTCCATCATCTCGATATCTGGTGACCCCGGAAGGGTAAAGTTCACGCAAAGGTCTTCGAAGGAACATCCATCACAAGTGATTTTGGATATGGCTTCATTCTGTTTTTTTAAAGTTAAAGATTTATCATTCCTTATGCACCATTTTTCCCTTAGGGCATCCACAAGACTTTGGACAAATTTGAATATTGATGGATTTATATCTTTTATGTCTATGAGTGAGAGTTGCTGGGCATCAAGGTCGTTCTTGAACAAGCATTTGTAGAAGGCGCACGAAAAGTTCATGTCTAACTCGTACCTTTCTATGAGAGCTTTCGCCATTACCACGCCTATAGCATTTAGGTACGACTTCCCGAATGGATTGCGAGACAATTTTGGGTTCGGAAACAATCCAGACTGAGATTTTACATACGAAATTCCATCGACAACTTCTCCAGTCTCCCCTGACCATAAATCATGCTTAAATGCCTGGCAATCTCTAGAGAATTCCGAATAAAACTCTTTAATTGATCCCCAAAACGCGCCGAGATCTCCTTCGAATTGAAATTGCCATGTTCGATGAGACATTTTGACTTCCGAGATCAACTTTTTTGAAAAATCATCGAGTATATTATTCCTAGGAATGACAATTTTTATCTCTGAGTTTGAGCGGTCAAAGGTATCTCGATATTTCAAGTATACGTCTGACATAAACGGAACATAACGGTGTTTCATAGTCAGCAGAAAAGGATAACTTTGGGATAACTTCGTGACGAACGATGGAATAATATTAAGATGTAGTTTACTGGCTCTTCTAATTTCAACTTCCGTTATTACTTTGCTGACGAAACAGTCCCTATTAATTATCCTCTCTGTTGATAGACTGCCGAATAATATTCCCCAGTTTTCATTCACTTCGTAAAGGATTGACAGCAGCCTCAAAACTCTTGCCATCGGGTTTTCTCTCGTTTCCTCGGATTTTGAAGGTCCAAGTACTCTGTCGAAGGAAACCGATTTGTATAACTCCAACGTGACCTCCATTGGACTTTTTGGAGCCGGTAGATCTTCGATTTCGTAGAGGTCAAGGGGAACGTTTACGAAACCCTCTCGAATTAATAAGACGTCCAAAGTTCTGACAATCGATGTAACTAAATCTTGAAACTCTTTGGTCCCGGTTGCACTTACATTCAGCTTTCCCTTAAAATCCGATGTTTGTGGCAGATCAAGAATGTTTGCTACCAGCTCTCTGAGATTACTGTAGTTAATTTGCATTGTCATTTTAGAAGGCCTCCAGGTGCATATGTCTCTCATGATACTATTTAAAGTGGAGTTTACTTTTTCAATCCTACCGTTAAATTCATGATCATTAATCTGATACTTTGATATACTATCTTCATCCAGCCAATACGTTGTCACTTCAACATACACGTTGTTAATAAATTTTAATCGTTTATCTGGAAGCAACGAAGTAATAGATTTTTTATCAATCAAAAATTCACCTATCCTTTCCTTTATTAAATGCTCTTTGCAGCCGGGAATCAATATTCTGATTATTGCAAAACCCACGAGGAAATCGTCGTCTTGCATTGTATTGGTGTCTATGAGATTCTTCGCGTATTTGATTAGTTCCTCAATTTTCAGTAACTTTTCTATATTATATCTTTCCCAGTAAATACATTTTAATAATAGGACTTTGTAAGAGGTCGGACATGGTTTCTGACAGATTTTGAACAAATTGCACAGAGAACGCCCAAGTCTCTCTCTGCTTATTAATGGTGAGTTGGATCCCGTGCACAAAATTTCATTTGAATTGCTGGTGAGATCAGGATAAGCAGACTCATCTATCATTGGTATGAATGTGGAGAAAAGTTTCACGAGAGTTAGAGATTTATCGGTTTCGTTGGAGGAAGGATGGCTTGTCTGCTTTTCAGATTCCCTTGCCAAAATGTTAGTAAGAACATCCAAAATCCCCATTTCGACAAGTATGATCACTTCCTGACGATAATACTGAGCTGTAAGTATGAGTTGCAGATTCTTATTTGATTCAGATAGGAGCTCAGCTTTACCAGTTTTACTGTATCGTTTCAATACGTAAACAATTGCGAAGAGAATGACACGATGCAATGGTTTGGTCTTTAGGATCGACTTAATTCTTAAGTCTTGGAGGGTTGCCGTCAACAAACAATCGGATGCATTGTCGATCATCGCTTTTACATCAAACTCGGAATTATGAGGATTTAATAATAATATTTTACTAAATAAGCGCTTGATACCGTATAAAAGTGCCGCCGAATAAGCCAAATAGCAACCTGCAATACCATATTTTGCTACGAACATCATACGCACGTTCATGGCGTTTTACTTTGCTGTGCTTCAATGAAAAATGCAACCTCTATATTTTGTTGCTTCGTTCGAATTTTATCAATGAATGCTATTTTTGCGGTAATAAAAGATTACAGTTTTATTGTTTGAGTTTCAATTTAATGTAATTTAACAATATTGTCTTAAAAATATTTTATTTTTCCTCTTTATTACCTTTGACTTTATCACTCCATATTGTCCAAAACTTCGCTAAATATCATCGAGAGCCCATATAACGTCGCTCCCTAACCACCATCGAAGGGTAACTCGGTGTATCGGGTTCAAACGCCCCCAGCTAACTTCTCATTATCATCACCTGAATGTTTAACTCGACTCTTTGCATTGACGCTCCAATCACAAGCAACCACAAGCGTCGTCCAATGGCTTCGAAGATGAATAACTTTGAACAATTACAATCAATGTCGCAGCCAAAGACTTTTTTAATTCAACAAACAACTCTTAATTATTTGAACTGAAAAATAATAAAATAGGCGACAGAGAAACGTTCCCAGAAATAACGAGGTTACATTAGGGTCAGTTCTAACTAAAACCTAGAGAAATTAGGTCGAGTCACGAGAGGTTACGACTCGAAGCAAACACCTGGCAAATAACATATTCATCGATAAGCGCCACGACGCAGTTTAAGCGTAATTAACTAAAAATTCGAAGAAATTGAGACTAAAAGAACGAAAACCCTCCCGGTTGTCTCAACAGGACCCAAAAAACGCCACGAGACCCCACCAAGGTTCAAAGGCATCGAAAGGACAAACCACGGACGAAAAAAAATTTGAAACCCCTCAATAAATTGCGAAAAATGAACGCTCTCTTACTTCTAAACGCCGAAGAAAAATAAAAGCAGCTGGAAATTGTCCGAAGCTAAAACGAATCCGTCGAGGGATTCAGCATCAATGCAGTCACCACAGTTATATGGTATCATATCATCATGATCCTTTCTTAATCGCCATGATCACCATAGTCGTCGACGTAGATCGTCAGCGATAGAATACGACTGCGGCCGCCACAAATATATAAAGGTTTTGGACACTTAAGGAATGTTCGGTCGCTTACAACTGTACTCTGGAACGAGCTACGAGCCGAACGAGTTCGTCGATTAGAAGTCGAAGTCGTCGTCGAAGTAGTCCCTGAAGTACTTGGCTTTTCCTCTCTGCCTGGGACGTCTCTTCTGCTTGTCCTTGCCTCGCTTCTTGTGCTTCCTGAGGCACATTCTCGAGCGCTTCATTCCCTGTCTTTCGGTCTTCCTGTCGAAGTCGAACAAGTCGTAGAAGTCGTACTTGTTGCGGCCGTAGGGCAGACGCCAGGTTTTGGGACGGCCGTAGTTGACGTATCCGTAGCCGAAGTGGGCGCACCGGTGGCACGCGCGGCAGATACTGCAAGGGCGGCAATCGCCGCGACCGCCACAACAGAGACATCCGGTGCAGACGAAATAGCCATGATCGTCGGAGTATCCGATGTAATAGGTACATCCGGAAGAGCAGTGACGAAGGGCGCCGATGCATCCGAAGCAGACGAGGTGGGAATATCTCGTGCAGAGAGAAGCATCATCATCGTCGTCGTCCTCATCGATGTCGTCGTCACTATCATCATCGTCATCACCTGGATCGTAATTTCCATCATCGTCATCACCTGGATCGTAATCTCCATCGTCGGGACCACCTTTTCCACTTCCAGCTCCACTGCAACTGGCAACAGAACCAGCAGCATCGTATCGCCGAATGTGAAGGACGAGTGGAACGCAGCCGCTTATGAAGGTGAAGGACCAAAGTGGCTTGCATTCGTCCTCTCCATCTTTTCCATACCGGAGCACCTGCTTTCCAGAAGGTGCGATGGCTCGACGCTCGTGAGTGTCGTGGAGCAGCGAGCCGACTCCAACCGATGCGGTGGTCAAGTGCAGCACCTGGACGAATGTCATGGTATATTGTAATTTTTCTTGTACAATGGTAATGTTTAAATACTTGGTTGTTTACTAAATCATGCAATCATAACTTCAACTTGTGCGTTTTATGTTGGCACTAAATTGTACAAGAACTGAGATATTTACCCGAATATTTAATGCCATTAAAAGATATTTTCATGTTATTATCATTTTATCGTTTAATAATAATAATAATAATAATATCAGGGCAAAATATATTTTAAACTTATGCCGAGGGATTTCGTTTTTAAAAAGCCTAGTTTGGACGCAAAAAGCCTACCGCAGTTCCAAGGAGGACATGGCGTACAACAACTTCCTCGAGGACGCAATGGTCGAGCTTCAGTTTAATGGAAGTGCCGTCTTTTCGGATGAGCAGCGTACAATTCTCGATCACAAAGTCCCTCCCCAGAAATGCCTTTCTGTACAAGGTGCTCAGGTCCAAACTGGTAGTGGCCTGAAATTGCCATTAGCAAATGCGTACTGACTCAAGGAAGCACTAATTTGAGAATATTTATAATGAGATTAGAGACGGTTTCAAAAACATCTAACCTATCTTAAGGGCCTATGATGGCAAATTGAATTATAATATACCTCGTATCTTATTCCATTTACCACTGGTTCTCTCCAACGCCTGGGGAAAAAGATTTTCAAAACGCGGTTTTCAGTCTTGTGTTTGACTACGACCCCGCATGTCGCTATCACCGTCATCTTCTTCTACAAGAACATCAAATTGACCTTTAAACATAAATATCAAATAATTTCCTAATATTTCTATCCACTCCTAATGTTCAAGACTTAAAATCCCCCTCAAAGACTCAGTTTTAAAATCTTAACTAACATTACCTAACTTATCACGCTTCAAAAGAACATTTCTATATAAAAACTGTTAGACAAAATTGAACAATATAATATAATAGAAGTTTGAAACCTTTTGGCTTTCCAGTTGCACGAGCTGAAAGTTATGTTCCACCACAATACTCCTATCACATTTCTGTCCTGGCAGAGATGAAGGCTCCTTTTCAAAGTTTGTCATCTCTATCAATTGCAAAAATATCTCTTTCACATTACTCGTCGTCCATCCTCCGACCTCGGAAATCAGAGACAAGTTGAGACTCTCCTTGAAGGCCAATTCGAAATTGTCCAAGAGTTCGCTCCAATATGGGAAATTCAGGGGAAGCTCGGAGAGGCTACCTTCTTCCAAAGCAGGAGGGTTCATCTTCCGACGAAAACGTTCGAAACTGTTAGAAATTAGGGGGAATAAGAAGCAGAATTCTTTTCGAAGCCTTTAGCAAATATGGCGACCGAGCACGCTTCGCTTGCCAAAGACACGAAATAGTTGGGAAGCCTAGAAGCTCTAGGCCAAAGGAGTGGTGCAATGCATCCAAAATCACATTATTATTAAATGTTTAGAGGTCAATTCGTATTTAAATATTTAAAAAAAAACTTTAGATACTAACGGAAAAATTAAAAGATAATTAAAAAATATTATCTTGCTTTTGGTGAATTATCCCACGGATATCTGTAGTCGCCTGCTCGTAGCGTTGTGGATACCGCCGGGACAGATTTTCAGGTAATGTCGTGAAAGCGTGGCCATTTTAAAATTGTTTTCTTTTGAGTCTGTCCGAGAAAAGTCCGTCTGAAAGTTATCAATCGTTATCAATCAATGTTTCTATTTTTGATCGAAAAATGCTTCGATGTTTAAAAAATGCGACCACCCATGTTGCATCATTTCATGGGAATCATCTTGCCGCTGAATGTTTTGAAATATATATTCGGATGTTTGAATTTAGGTTTCTCAAAAGTTTCGGAGTTTTGAGTATAGGGGTGATTTATATTATTTTAGCTATTTACTGTGGTTTCTCGTAGATATGTCGTTCGTCGGAGTTACTCAGGAAAAGGTCGAAGAGGAGAGAAAAGATGGCAGGAGAATCTGTCGTCTTCTGTTACGGGATTTGACAACATCGTCAGCGTGAACGTCGAACAAAGTCAAGTTTTCGATCATCGGAGATGGAACCACCAAGGTTATTAGAGTTGCAGATAGGGTGTCGTTTGGTGCCATTACACATTATTTATTTGTTTATGAAACGTTCTTATTATGAGGCCGTGAAAGAGATTATTTGCTATTTGATTCATTTCTTTGATAACTTGTAGAAAGTATCTGAAATACTAATTAAATACTAACCATTACAACCTATTACAAATTGTTTTGATTTGTCTGTTTGATGTTGAAATCTTTATTCAAAAAAAGTGGAGAGAACCCATGCTTTATGGCAAATATTAAAGTTGTAAATACAAAAAGATTTTGATACTATGTTAATCCTAATAGCAAATAGAAAGTAAACTTAAATTTAACCCAAAATTACCAATAATTTCAAAAATTCACAATATCTGAAGCAATTACTTAACAATCATCATTAGAACATTTCAATTTATCTTTACTTTAGTAATTTGTTTTATCTTAGTTTTGAATAATTTGCTTACAAGAAACTCTAAAAGTTGAAATTCCCGAGAAGGGGGTATAAATTCTGGGATACTGGAAGAATGAGATGAATTCTGAAGTCCAAGGCTGAAGTCGAGCAACATCTTTGAGGAGATCTTGGAAAAGACCTTTGATTACTTTGGAGAAGCTTAGGTCTACCATGACAAGGAGAATCATTGACTACTTCAGCCAAGAGATGGACTCAGTGAGTTTTACATTTGATGTCCATGTCACTTATGAAATAAATAAATAAATAAATTAATTTAATTGATTCATTAATCAATATTACAATGCTTATTGTTTTTGCAATTATAATGTTTATTGCATTTACAAGACTGAGAAATAGATATTTATTTTTATATTTATATTTTTACATTTATTGAATGGTGAGGTTAAAAAAAAACATGATTTCCAAAAATAATAGTGGCAACGTTGTTAATAACGACAGATGGAAAATAAATACAGGAATTAGTGATGAACAGTGTATCAGAAAGACATGTTTACGCTGCCGAATTCATCCAACGTCCACTGAAAGCGACCTTGGTCTCACATGGATTCATTCAAGCAATGGAAACTCTACAGGTACATCGATAACTACAGTGGAGACAATAATGATAGGAATTTCACATTTTTCCAAATTTCTCGAGAACTAACCCATGAAATTTGTTCAAATTTGGACATTGCATCATTTTATGACACACAAAACACCTTGTAAAATTTGAGCTTCCTATGACTAATACAACTTGTAAATTGCATAACATTGTGTTTTTAAACTGACTAATATTGATAGGAAGTTTTTGCATAACTCACATAGCATTGTCAAAGAAGTTTATTAATAAATGCATATATTATCTTGTAATCTCTCTTCAGCAGCATGGCATTTCCAGACAGACAGACAGGGAATGTCCTCCTGTCCATTGATCTGATTCAGGAACAACATCAACAACTCCCTGCCTAAGTTTCCATAACTGACGAGAGTGATTGATTAACCAACCAACCAAAATCAATTAAGAACCATTTCATTTTGTACATCTAATCTTATAGGGACATTGTTTACAATTAGAAATCAAGTAAAAAATATATTTAAAAGAATATATTTAAATGAATTCATTAAATATTATAATTTTTATTTTATAATGAAGGTACTTATTATAATCTTGATCTTATTCCACTTTTAAAACCACTTTTTAAAGGATCAGACAATGATTACTTAGTTTGTCTTACAATGTTCATGTCTTGCCATGCCCTCTTATTATTTATATTATTTTATAATTATATAAAAATCAATTTCTTGTCATCGGTTGAAATATTAATTTAAATTATTATTATTATTATTTTTATTCCAGACCTGGAAATCCAAATATTCAAAGAACAAGAGAAACTGTACAGGATGATCTGTCTGCTTTAATTCCATGGAGGGATGATGGATGTTTTGTTAATGAGTGTAATAATAATATTATTAATAATAATAATAATAAATTTATTATTAATGTTGATTTGTTTTTAATTTGTAATTTTAAGGGTTAATTTTAGTAAAGGTCAACTCTTGTTTAGCTTTTCTTGTGTAGTGTGACAGTTTTTCTTAAGGCCCTGATCGAGTAATTTCCCTTTCGATTTGTATTTAATTTTTGATTTATAAATAATAAACAATCAATTAATTTAAATTAAGCTGAGTCACTCGTTGATTGTTAAGTCGTAATTGTCCTGTTGATTGATTCGGTTGTTACTGTGAAGAGGAATCAACCCCGTCTGAGGGGGGAATGGAAGACATGGAGGGGGTGTGGACTGACCCTTAACTCCTTTTTTTCTCGGTTTTTTTTTCTTTCGTTCGATTAATGAGTTTTATAAAGAATAATTTTCATATTGTCAATTCAACTTTGTGAGAAGAATATTTTTCTAAGTTTTGTTTTTAAAATTTGTTCTCACCATTTTTTTTGTCAATATTATTATTGCAATTATAATATTGTGCTTTATTCCTGATAATAGTTTACTACTAATAATAATATTATTACAATTATAACTGTGTCCAATATTCCTTATATTAATTTGCTAATAATATTACTATAATTAATTAATTAGTTAATTAATTAATTAATTAATTAGTTAATTAATTAATTAATTATGTTTTATTCCTTTATAATGGATTGCCAGGCATAAATAGAAACCCCAGGAAGGTTTTGGGTTGTTTTTAATGTTTAATCAGGCCAAAAGCACAAATGTACATCTCCTGATGGCTGGCAACACTGCACGGAACTTAAAACATCAGAATATCAATCGGGGGAAGATGATGATTTTATCATTTCCAGACAGAAATTACTCGAAACATAATTTAATGAACTATAAATATAATTCAATTTAACATAATTATTTAAGGCGTAATTTAATGAAAACATATTTTGTGATTAATGTTCAAAAGGGAGCCTAGAAAACCAGTCGAGCTTTGAATCCAGACGAGCCAAATCCGGTTGAAGCGCCGGACGGGAAGTGGCGCGTATCCCTTCTGCCGTTGAGTTCGTGTTTGATGTACTCCAGTTCAGCGTCCAAGTTTCCGTACGACTGCCTTATCGATCTGAGGTCGCTTTGCAACTTTTCCTCTCTGGCTACCAGGGTTTTCATGGACTGCATGGTAGGGGAAAGAAGATACCTTCCCGGGTCCCTAGAGAGGCGAGTGGTTTCGATAAGTAGCGCCCCCTCTAACTCCAATGCCAGATCCCTGGCTTTTTGTCTGGAAACTACAGAATCTGGAACGTCTTTCGAGGTTTTGCTCTCGTCCTTTTGTAGGACCGCGCTCGTGGTTGTAACGTCACTTTCGTCCAGGTAGGGGGATCTTACCTTACTCTTGGGAATGCCAAGGTCGTCATCCATGCCCTCCAAAGCATGATTCGTCCTTGAAAGGTATTTCGGTTCTATGTCGATGCTATCCGAAATGGGTTTTTCCTTCGAAATGATCTCCGCAATGGAGCTGCTGTCGAGTTCGGCAGAAGAAGTTTCAAGTCTGAAGTTGGTATCGATTTCGGCTTCCAAGCTTTCGGGTTTAGGGTGCTGGGCAGTGTCCTCTTCCTGTTTGACCTCAACCTTCGCGGGTACTTCGAGGTCATCCGTAACGGATTTTGTAACTTCTTCTGAAAGATCCGTCGTTGCTTTTGTCAAAGCCTCTTCTGATTCCAACTTAACAACTTCTGGCTTTGCAACAGTAACCTCGTTCTCCACTTTTTCCACTTTAGAGGTTGATACCACTTCAGCGTTCGTTGAAGCTTCCTCCACTTTTGCGGTAGCAGCGGCAGCGGCCGACGTCGGCGTGGCATCATCCTTGACCTCTGTGGTTTCTTGACTAATAACCGTCTCTTCCGGTTGAGCGACCACCTTCTTTTTCTTGATTATCTTCTTTTTCTTGATCTCTTTCGAGGAATCATCAACTCCGACATCTTCAACCGTTTTGCTGGCCTCGGACGTTGATTCCGCTGCACTGACGGCTGGAGTCTCTGCGACGACCTCCACTTTTGCGGCTGCCTTTGCATCCACAACGACGTCTCCCCCGACAGTCGCTCCAGCCGCTTCGGTCGTTTTCACATCTGCAGCCACGACTTCTGAAGCCGGCTCCGCTTCGGTGGTCACGATTTTTTTCTTTTTCAATTTCTTCTTCGGTGCAGCTTCAACCGTCGAAGCATCTTCGGTCGAAACTGCTTCTAAACCTTTCGAGTCCTGGCTGACCTTGACCTCTTGCTCTGAGCCTTGACCCGACCTGGTTTCTTGAACCATGGTTTCTGAAGACGCCACTGAAGCGGAAACGTCTGCCTCGCCTCCCGCTTCTTTTTTTACGATTTTCTTTTTCACTGTTTTCGTCTTCACCGGAGTATCGGCGGCAACGACTTCATCAGCGACAGCCGCAGGTTGGGTCGTTGCGACCTGATGAAATGGTCATGGAAAAATAATAAAATGTAATAAATATACGTTAAAAATAATAATAAATAATAACATTAGATAAAGAAATAAATAGGTTACGCAAATGTAAAATAATAAAATTATAACATAATATCGAATATATTATAAAAATTACAAAATAATAATTTAAAAACTTTTCTACGGCTATGGATTAATATTAATATAATATTAATTCATTATTACTATTTGTGATTATGATTGGTATGCAATTTACGATCTATTCTGGTTCCAAAGAATCTAAATATTTGTACAGGAATTCCATGTTATTGCCCAAATGCTTTATGCCCAAGTTGTCTGCAGCTGTTGCTATCATTATGTTACATAATTTATTATAGTTTATTATTATTATTGTTATTATTATTATTATTGTTATTATTATTATTATTATTATTATTCTTATTATTATTATTATTATTATTTATTATTATTATTATTATTATTATTATTATTATTATTATATTATTATTATTATTATTATTATTATTATTATTATTATTATGACCTTATTATTATTATTATTATTATTATTATTATTATTATTATTATTATTATTATTATTATTATTATTATTATTATTATTATTATTATTATTATTATTATTATTATTATTATTATTATTATTATAGTTTATTATAGTTTATTTTTCTGTTGTTATAGTTAGTATTCATAACCATCGACCTTGGGCTAGCGTCAATTCGGCAATAAAGAGATGATTATGTTTAAAGCTACACTTGAGTCAATAGAATCAATAAGAACAACTTGTTATTATTGCTATTATATATTAAGTTATCTTGTTGAACAAAGCCTTCTTCAGCGAACATAAAAAAAATATATTTATTTAATCAAATTTAATAATTATAATCAAAATATTAAATTATTAACTCAAACTCGAAAACTAGAAAGATATTGCCATAAATCACGTAAAATGGATAGAAAAACAACTTTAAAGACTTGCCTTTTTAACCACGTAAGTACATTTTATTTGAGACATTAAATGCAGCAAATGATTGGTTATGCGCTATAATTAATATTCTTGTAATTCTCGTGTTTACCAGTTTACCTGTTGAGTTAATCAATTCAACTGAATTTCTACCTGAACAAACCTGCTCACCTGAGCAGATGAACTTTCAACTTTGTCGACACGCTCCAGTGGTTCCGGATCGGCGCTCTGGAATTCTTCTTCCACCGCCTCCTTCTTTTTGACCTTCTTGACGACCTTTTTGACCTTTTTAACTTTGACCTCCGCTTCGTCGGCCATGTCTTAAGACTGGAGAGTGATTGAATGAATGTTTGAGAGAAATTCAATGTGAATCATCATTGTCGTCGACAACAACGATATTATTTATTATACAGATGTAATTCAAACATTCATTCATTCATTCATTCAATCAATCAATCATTCATTCAATCATTCAATCATTCATTCATTTATTTACTCATTCATTCATTCATTCGCTATGAATCATTACCAACGAGTCATGAAGATTGTGATATTAATGAGTTTTGGGAACATCGTAAAGTATTGATTTTATACAAATAGTAATATTTATAACGTCTAATGTAATAAAAAGACGTTTCAAATGTCGTCGTCGTCGTCATCATCATCATCATCGTCGTCGTCGTCATCACCATCTGAACGTGTAACGGGTATTTGTGTACATCTTTCGCGTATTGGAAGCAGTACCTATTGACATCTATCGAGATACAAATTTGTATGCGTCCAAACAAACTACGACATTCTTGCCTGACTAATTTTGAAAATCCGGAAAAAGGATTTAACTTATAAAAAAAAACAAAAAAAAAATCTTCTGTTTGAGATTAAAAATGAATTTAAACTTAATTAAAGCTTTTTTACAAATAAATGCTTTTTATTTTTTGTAAACTGATGAATATTAGATTCCATTTACGTGAAGGTAAACTCAGATGATGAACTCATGAAAGACAGACGTGCATAGACGAATCCTAACATCCTCAGGATATTTCCAATAGAAAATCCATATTTTCCAACAGCTTTAAAATACGTAAATATTTCCCGGATGCTGACAATAATAAATTAATTTTGATTTTAAAAGCAAAAAACATGGACGCAGAAATATAAAAAAACAAAATTGTAAACATACAAAATACATTTCGAGACCTTTGTTATTATTATTATTATTATTATTATTATTATTATTAATTCAGTTTTTTTATATTTTATATTAATAGTTTATATTTTATAAAGGTTTAAATTTAGATATATTTCATTTTTAAAAATTATCATTAATATTTAATAAAATTTAACAACAATGAACTGAAAATTCACTCGATTTGAGCAGCATAAATGTTACCAAATAAATATGCAAATGAATCGAAAATACAAGACAATCAATGTATTATTAAAGCATATATTTATCAGTTACCGAAAAATACATTAATGTTATTATTGTTATTATTGTTATTAATGTTAATAATGTTATTAATGTTATTAATGTAATTAATATGTTATTAATGTAATTATGGTCGAGCGATGATAACAAATCATAATAACAATTTAGCAGACGCACATCGCACCCCACACAACAATTCCAAACGACTATTACTCAATTAAACAACCTCATTAATATTAATAATTCATTAATATTAATAACTTTTAATATTTAATTAATATGAGCCGAGTCCAATTAGGAGCCAGCGTAGCACCTAACCTTCCAAATAAGGATTCGAAACAACCTCATTAATATCAATATAACTAATAATAGTTATAATAAATAAATTAATAAATAATAATCGATGATTCAAAACAGCAAAATCCAATACAGAGACAGTACAGAGTCCAAATAACCTTTCCACAAGGGTGGCGAACCTCTGTTACTTCCTTCGACGGATTCTAAACTCCAGGCTCCCCTGGAAAAGCTTCCCTCAGCAGATCCAGAATCGACTCTGAGCAAAGGATCAAGTAGGATGCTCACAACAGCTGCATGAGCCAGTCTTTCTTAGGCGTAGGAGGTGGTTGGGCGCGGAATAGATAAGCCCGCCGACGATGATGATGATAATGATGATTTAGTGATGATGATGATGATGATGATGATTATGATGGTTATTATGATAATTATGACGACGACGACGACGGCGATGACGATGAAGATAATTATAATGATAAATATATTAACTTAAAGACTCTTACTGGAGCTGTTGAGAAGCTGCTGTTGCAGTTAATGCTTGTATTGTTTTTTTTTGCTGGGTAATAGTGTAATTTATTATAATTAGCCCATGTCATATTGTTTGCCTAATGTTTGTGACTGTTATTATTATTATTATTATTATTATTATTATTATTATTATTATTGTTATTATTATTATTATTGTTATTATTATTATTATTATTATTATTATTATTGTTATTATTATTATTATTATTATTATTATTATTATTATTGTTATTGTTATTGTTATTATTATTATTCTCATTATTATTATTATTAAATTAAATTTAAAATATTATTAATAATATTATTATTTAATTTATTTGTAACAAAGATATCTTGTTGCAGATACAGCTGCCTACTCATTTATTTCACCTTCGGTAGTTGGCATTCCATCGAGACATAATCCGTGGTGGAGTTATAATGTTTGACTGTGTTGCAATTGAGCATAAAATGTAAGACATGAAGCTATCTTGTAGCTGTTTATGGGTAATAAATGTACGTTAATAGTGATGGTAACAAATAAAATCATTTCTATCTAAAATCATTTTATTTATGCAGTTATTAGAAATAATTAATGATTTTATTAATGATTTTTATTGGCTGTTCTCAAAAGACTTCGTTAAATCTAGAGCTCTCAGCAGGACGAATCGGTGCAATAAATGTTTGTATTTTTATTGAGTATTTTTATTAAAGGTTTAATGTCGTAGTTGATATGCAAATAATCCCTAATCAAAAAGAATTATTTTCAAAATGAAGTAACTATAAGGTCACTAAATTTATTGCTTCCTCTATTTTATTAAGTAATTTCTCAAGAAAAAAAAAGAGGAACAGTGACGGTGCTAATAATTTATTTGCACATTATAAATTTTATAAATACCCAATGCTACATTCATACTATTTATTTAAACTGTGCACATGATTTATATTTGCTCATTATAATATTACTCGTTTTCAGAGGATTTAAAAAGGAAGAATGAACAAAACTTGGGAATGTACGCTTTCAAAGAAGTCGTCAATGGCCATTTATGTTATTTAAAGAATCGCAATGGCAGGATGCCATTTAGCGAATAATCGAGAACCAATGTTTAAAATGATTTTAAAATATTCGTTTAAAAACCATTCATGATCTTTTATCTTATTAAATCTCAATGAAGAACATTTCAAAATTGAAATAAATTAAATTTTAGGCAGGTTAGAGTGGATGATAAATAGAACTAGTGATTTAATAGCTAACTCGATGTAAGTTAATAATGTCTCTTTGACTTTGTTTGTAAACAAAATGAACGGCATTGATTAAACGGGCGCCGGTGGTTAAGTTTATCATAAAAATGAACTTTATTCTTGGCGAGTTTTAATTTTTATTTGATTTCAATCGATTCGATAAGTCTAAAGATCAACGTTGAATGCGTCGTTGCAATGTTTTTCAAGGACTCGGCCATTTTGCAGTCGCATGACATCTGTAGAGAGTATTTGTCAGTCAAATGACGAGTCACAACTGAACATTAGCGAAGGAAATTTGACACTTTTCGCCTTGGAGAACATTCCACGATCCAGGACCAAGCACTCGAGTTGCCTCAGCTTCGGTCATCTGTACGTTTTTGGAGGAAGGGATGGAACTGTGGGTCTGAAGGATTCGTGGCGTTACAACATCGGTAAAATTACTATGTTATTTCATTTTAAACTGCATCACAGTATGAGATTTATCACAGATTGCATTAGTAGACAATCATAAGCAATAGCCAAGATAAAACTCTGTATTATCTTTTGTGCAATATTTTAATCTTTTTCAGAGAGACATTCCTGGGAGAAGTTGGTCTATAAAGGCAACCAATTGCCATATTTGGAAGGCCACTCTTCTATTGCCATCGATGACAAAATTATCATTTTCGGGGGAAACTTCGAGAATGATTTGTCGAGTCCTCTGTGGTTTTTCAACGTCAACGACTTCAGCTGTTCGAGTATTTTCATTGAAGGTTAGGTTGCTTGTATTTAAAGGCAAGCCATAGTGAGAGCTTATGGAACATATACATATTATATACATATATAACGTTTCATATAACCATATATGCTATATATCTATGACATGTTCCATATATTTGTGTATATATATATATTTGTATATGTTTTATGACACTTTAAGTGTAGTTGTTTGCATAACAAGTGTATCGATTGCACTTTTATCCATTATATTTGTTTGGCAGACGCCATGGTTCCGTTGAGCAGGAGAGGTCACACGGCCTGCTCTTACGGCAAAGACTTGTACGTCTTCGGAGGCTTCTTGGACTTTTTCGGGTGCACGGACGAGCTTTGGAGGCTGAGTTCGATTCACACGAAGTCTCCAAAGTGGGAGCTTCTCTACAACGGACAGAACATTTCCAAGTCTTTCAGTCAGAAGAACACCAGGTTGTCTCCGGATGGCTGGAAATCTACTCAGAGCGGCTTCGTCGAAGGGTTCGCCCAGACGTCCGGCGCCGGACCCAGTCCCCGAAGTTATCACGCGAGTGCGATCCTGAGGGACGACATGTTCGTCCACGGAGGGGAGCGGGGTCAGAAAATACTCGCCTCGTTCTGGAGGTGGAACTTTTCCAGCGGGTCGTGGTTGCACTTGAAGTCGAAGCCCTCGCCTCCTCCTCTCAAGAGGCACAGCATGGTGGCCGCCGGTCAGACGACCTTGCTAGTCTTGGGCGGCGAAACTTCCCACGCTTCGGGCGACTTCGTGTTCTGGGGTTTCAATGTCAACACGTCCACTTGGTTCAAGCTGCCGGATCCGACGTCGGACGACTTCAGAATGGACCTGGTCGGTTTCGTGACCTTGAACGTCACGGAGGTCGACGATTCGGACGACGGCCTGAGTCTGGTGACGCTGTGGAGCGACACGGCGAGCATGGGGAACGTCACCGAAATCACGGACTTCTCGTGCTCCGGGGTCCCGTCGAACTTTTGCCACGAAGACTTCGACGTTCCTTGCCAATCGACTCGTGAACCTCCGCATTTTCTAGACGAAGTCAAATGCTTCCTCGAAGGGCACAGAGAGGCGGCCAGGAAACTCTCGAGCCACGAACCTGCTGATTACGCTTCTGCTTTTTCCTCTCCTCTTCACGTCAAGACTTCTTTTTCCAACGACATCGAAATGGACAACCTCAACGACAGTCGCGACCTCCTCAAGAGAGGATCCGATTCCGAAAAGCCTCTCTCGTTCGACAACGACTGTTTCGACTTCGACGAGTCGAACGGCAGGAGGGACGGTCCGGCACCACAGACGTCGGACGAGACGTCGAAAACCTGTGGATCCCCGGGGACCGACCTCGGCCGTGACGGATCGTCCGCCCCCTACTCGCAAAAGAAGAAAAAGGAAAAGAAGTGCCACCTGCTTGCCTTAGTGGGGGGCAAGAAGAAGAGCAGACAAAAGCTTGCAGTTTCTCCACTTTCAGTAATATTGCTCAGTTGTGATCAAGTCACCTGTAAAATCAATAGTATGATTTTTTATTGATTTTACTTTTTGTTTGACCTACATCCATGTCGACATCTTTCAGTGTTTGACGAAGTAGGGCATTTAGTTTTTCAAGTTCTGATTTTTGACAATATTATTTTTACATTGTTTTTTGTCGTTTTTATGATTCTTTGTCAAAGTCTGTTTACCAGGGATCTTTGAAAATCACAAATCTGAATTGGAAAACTTGTAAACATTTAATAAAATTGTTTTTAAATATTTCTGTGCCTGTGGTCCTCATAAGACATTTTATCTTGAAGTATTTACTGCTTCTTAACCTTTACAGGTTTATCAAATCTTTTGAGATTGTTATTGCATATAATTTGTTTTATCCGAGATTATCTTTCTTTATTAGAATTTTTTTCTGCATTTTACCGCTCGAGTGTTTCAGTTACGGCCAAGTGCTAGCATTGTTGACACTGCATTGTTTTGAAATTCTTCTCTTGTGAATGTTTAACATGCAGCTTTAGTGACCTCACTGCTCGGTGCTAACATGAAAGAGTGAAAAATTTTGCAATTTAAAAAAAAAGCAAGGTTTGTTTCATCATGCATTGGTTGAAATATCATTACGATTTAACCTTAAATAAATCTAGATCACAATCATAAATTACTTTTTGGACTAATTCTTAAGCGCATAAAATTGTTTCTCGCTTATTCGATACAATTATAATGGATTAACATGATTTTGGCATTGTTGATCAGAGAATTTGAGCATCGACTTTTCCAGCGGGTCGTGGCTGCACTCTCCCTAGCATATTATAAAGTATTTTTAATTTAATAAATATTTAGTCAAAGTTTTAATCCATTTTTACGTGGACTCTACTTTAAGGCTTTTTTTTAAAAATTGAGTTGTAATTAAAAGACATTTGGCAACACAGAAGTTAATTTGTGTGAGGATTGTGTAACTAGGATGTGTTATGTAGGTTTTGGAAAATGTGAGTTTGCTAACTTCTGCTGACCAAGGCAGGTTAGTGTTCTAATTCCGTTTCCAAGAGAATAAGTTAGAACGAGATTTCCAAGAAGTTGGTTTACAAAAAGAACAGAATCGTGTATTTTGTAAACAAACAGGATGTTAATCGCAACAATAATATCGATAATAATGACAAATAATGATTACAATTACGGCATCAAAAATATAAGTGAGTCCCCTAGTTCACGATTATAAGTTTGGTCTTATTTTGTTATGTACATATCAAATCAGTCCCGGTATTTATGCAATTCTAACGTTACAAATTTAAATATCAACACATAAAACATGGAGTGAAAGTTTCACAATCAATATGATCGATGCGATAAAACATGAGTTTGGTTTCTAATTACGATAAGCAGAAATGATATGGATATTCACGATTAATCCCATTGACTTGAGTTTAATGTAAAAACAAGAGAGAAAAGAGATTGTGTCACATTTGGAAACAACCAACGCAACGTAATTTCTATGCAAATTTAATCGCCTGACCGAAGATAAAAGATTTCTTTGTTTATAAGACGCTTCTTTGTCGTCTGCTTCGTTAAGTCGTCGGCGGAAGTTCAAAACGAATGGATCGAGGAGCAGAAATGATTGAATTTGAGTGAAAAAAAATGAAGAAGAACTTATTTTGGAAATAAATTTATCGATCGTAATATACATTATTGCATGAAAAAGTCAGGATGGGCGGGGTCGGGCGGCGTGTCTTTTTCGAATCGTCTGGCCTCTTCCTGCATACTCTGTTTAATCTTCAGTATTTCTGCAGATTCGCTGTGATTCTGTGTTGAAAAGAAACAAAAATCTCTTTTTATGATTAGCCCGACTCGAATAAATGAATTCCTAGCGACCGACAGGAGTTATGCCTTCTTGATTATAGTGAATCTGTGATCCATAACCCATCTCTCCATTTCCTGAGCCCCCATCCTCCCGGGGCGTTCCTGGGCCGTTGTGCGGAGAATTTTTCAAGCCATCAAGTCGTTCGTTCGCTGTCGGTTGAAGAAAGACAAATGTCAGAAGTCTGTTAGGAGTCTGAATGATTGAACTTCTCCCATCCATTTCTTGTAGCATTTCATTAATAAGCCATTTATAAATCTCGTGTTTGAAAGAAAAACGGTGTTATCGATCGTCCTGGAAGTGCTAATATTAAATTGATTAACCGTAGCATAGCTAAGGAAAGGATGAGTTGATGGAGATGTGGTACTCACTGTGAACATACTGTCCATTCATCACTCTAGGCATGTCAGGACCCATTGGACCGATGACTCCCTCGGGGCCACCCATTGGGAACTGCTACAATTGTTCAGAGTTGCCATAAATGCTTATTGTTTCTTTCATGATTTAACGAAAGTAACTCTTAAAAATCAATTGCTGTTTCCAGCAGTTTATAGTTCATGAAAAAAAGTGGCTCACCATGTTTGGCTTCATGATGCCATACATGTTTTCGCCAGAATGAGTTGAATCTGAAAGAATGTCGAATGGTTTGAAGAGGAATTACACAGAAGACTGTAGGAAGTAAATGACAAATGGAAAGAGCAGTAAATGCCCTGAATTACCTTGGGGACTTGGCATGATGGGCGTACCTGGTGCACCAGTACCACTGACAGGGCCCTTGAGTAAAGATATTTAAAAATTGGTGGTTTTCTCGAATTACCAATTGAAAGCTTCCTTGCAATTTACAATGCAAGTAATGTAAAGATGTAAAATGGTCAACTAACGTTAAAGTTGCCAGGAGATGGTGAGTTATAAATCATTTGCTGCAAGACAAATGTCCTCTTTAAGTTTTTACAAATTTAAATCTATTTCTTTTGCTTTTGAATTTTATTTCGACTTGAAATTGTTCAGAAACTTTTTGAACTTTATTATAAACTGTTTCAAAGATAAATTCTTTGAGACTCACGCCTTGTGAGGAGGGTGGCCACGATCTTCCGCCGTTCGGCCCGCCCCTGTTGAGTTAATTTATGCCCAGATTTTAAGCCATTTAAGTTTATTTTTGTGATAATAATTGGTTAAATTATGCTCGTCTAACATCGGCATTGGTGTCATATTGCCCGGGACCCCACTCGGTCCCATGTTTGGCACTCCTGGTCCCATTCCTGGTTGTGGTGGACCTCTTAAGCCACTGTAGTTCTTTAAAGTCAAGGATTTAATAGTTACTCAAATTAAATGACAGTAAATTCGTAGATTAATTGATTATTTGTCGTTATCTGTATTTATGTTTAAATGTAAATGCGAAAATATTTGCCTTACGTTAAGATCTACTAGCGACGGGTTGAGCGGGCTTTGTATTTGACCTGCAGCCGGGTGCGGAATTCTCTGCATCATGTGACCTGGAAGAGGGTAAACAAAGCTTTAGTAAGGGGTGGAATCCGCGATCCCGCTGTCTGGAGACGACGATGGCGTCGATGAAGCTGGTAGATAAATATCAATGGAGAGAAGAAATAATGGATGAATCAATTAGGAGAGAGAAGCTGGGAGGTTCTTTTGTCCACTGGACCGTGACGGTTTCCATCCCCGACCAAGCGTCTCATCGAGCCGAATTATTGCAATTGAATGGATAATGCAAAAAAAAAGGGGGGAAAAGGAAAAAAGGGGCATTCCAATGGAACAGGTATCGTCAACATCTCTCTACAACATCCCATATTGACGTGTGAGATCCAAAAGCGAGGCCATTTCATCGACTGGAAAGCAGGCAAAGAGGAAAAGTCGCGCTGGCGTGCATATCCTCCTTCCACCTCCTTCTAGTCTTCCTTTTTTTTTTAAATCAGATTACGTTTTTATTATTAAAAATCACTTTCCATATCTTTTTTTCTTGTCTCGTGTCGCTCGCCTAAATATACTTGTTTACAAGTTCATTAAAGTCGCTGTCTCTGATTCGTCAGCATCTCAGGTCAACGCCTGGATTCTAGAAATTCTAAATGATGGCCCTGCAGCGGGATGACGACGACGATGATGACGGCTGTGATGATAGTAGTTGCCAATTTAACGACACTGATGGATGGTAGTGTTGATCGTGGGGTCGAATAAAGGGCGAAGAAGATGAAGACGACTGGAATGACGGAAAGAGACAAAGAAGAGAACTCCCAGGGAGTGAAAGACTGAGAAAGAGAGGAAGAGAGAGAGGGGGGAGAGCGGGAGAGGAGAGAGAGAAGGATGATGAAATTAGTTGGAGTAATGATCCTGGAGATGGTAATATCCGAGAGATGATGATGTTGATGACGAGAGTGTCGGAGACATGCAACACCGAAGCATGAACAGCAAGGCCGCAAATATTGATCTATTGATTTTCAGCGCCACTGCACATAGGCAGATATCGTCCGGCGTTTCTCGTGTGAGTTTGTTGCGCTAAACTTCGGAGCAGATCGTGACTGTGATTCACTCGACACCCACTCATTCATTCTCCTCACCGAGCAGCTACTTCAGAGGAAATAAACTCTCGGAAAGTTCAGACGTTTAGAAGGAGAATGAGTGCCAAACTTTCATCCCTGCTTTGAGGCAAGAATACGTCCATTTCTGAATGACTTGGAACATGTACATCCAGCATCCGAAAAAAGAGCAGTGGTTTGTAAATTGGGTCAGATTGGCTTCGTTTTCTGTGATACCTCGCTTAGGATTTCCAGAAGCCTTTCAGACTCAAATTCATTCGAGATCTTAGCGGCAGAACGGGGCCAGAAGACTCGATGAAGAACCTCGATCAACGAGTCAATGATGGGACTGTGATATCGACCGATTCTAGGATGTTGACCTTGGTTATTCGCTAAAGCTTGAACTGAACGAAGACGAATGATCTTCAAATGTCAACTTCACTTCGATTCTTAACAAAGAGTCGCTGTGCATGGAGGAATTGGCGCTGGAACGCAGTCGGTCCGTACAGCGTGCTGATCAAACGCCGGCGTACGAAACTCGGAAGTCAGATAAGATGCAAGGACAAATTCTGTCCTCCCTCGTTCGCTCAGAAGCTCGTTCTTCGCACGCACAAAATCACGAAAGCCCGACGTGCACGAGAGTACTGGAGAAAACTATCCCACGCTCAGACGAAGATTTCCATTTTCTCTCTCGTTTCTCCTTTCTCCGATGGAGCGTTTCCTCTGCGTATTCGGATGCGACACTGCGCTACGTGGGAAATGTCGCCTGCGTTTTTCGGACGCGTGCGCGTGAAACCTGGAATGGTTATGCCGGACGGACGGAAGGCGCAAAAAGGATCCTAGATGCAATTCCAGAAGTGTTTACAAGAATCGATCATCGTGCTTCTCAGAGTGCAGCGACTGCTCAATTTTTCGGAAACCTTGCTCGTAACTCACCGTCCGTTCGTCAGAACCCAAGGCCAGAATATGGCCAAGATGGAAAGCATCCTAGGGACGCAAGAAATAAAGGACTCTTCTCCCCCTTTGAACGTAAGAGTCGGGGGGTTCGTTAAGCATCGTCGTATTCTTTATTAGCCCTCTTTAGCAAAAGCGCTGTTAAGGAGAAACTCTGGCAGACGTAAATGACATTTAAGATCGTCATAAACCCTGATGTTTCGCGTTCTTTCGTGCCTTTCGTGACGTGACGTGACGTCGCACGAGTTGACGGAAGCGAGGGAGAAACACGAGGTCGATGGTCGAACTATGAAATTGCAATAATTCATCTTTATTCGATAGGGTAGAGATTACTAAATGGGCCTCTGCCACGCCATTATTCTGCCTATCTGATCACCTATCTGGTGTGCCACGCCCGACAAACGTCGGAGTGGCTTATAACGGTCGTCTTGATTCAATTTCCAGGCGGGAGAATTCCATTCTGTCACTTTAGTCTGCTTCCAATGCGATCATTCCAAGACTTTAAAGACGAGGTAGAGAAAGAGAGACGGAGACAATGAAATGATAAAAGACGGAAATGATGATGGAGTTTGAAATGAAATTCTACCTCAACTTGTAGAATGACATTCTACAACTCTTATAGTTTGATAAATGTGAAAAATTGTATTAACCTGGCCTGATATCCACTCCACCTGGAATGCCCGGACCAGGTCCCTGATGGATGTGTCAGCAAAATTGTTGAAAATTATTTTCTTTTAATATTAATTATTATTCATAAATTAATAAAAATATAACAATTAACTTGGGGCAGTACGTGTAATTAGAAATTTACATTTCATTTTTAGAGAATTGTTTTTTTTTTAATGCAAAGAATTCGTTAAAAATCAAGGTTTAAATCGACGTTAAAAAGTCGCTCAGGTCATACGTTGAGAACGAAATTAAACAATTTTTATGGAAATTTGTGGAAATTCGTGAACCGTGAAATCCATGTGGTTAGGCATTCTTACGAGGCCTCTTGGTCCAGGGTACCGTGGTGATAAGAATGGCTGGAATTAAGATATTTAAAATTTAAATATTATTAATAAATATATTATAAATATTATATTAAAATTTAAATATTATACATTTAAAAATAAATATTAAATTTAAATTTGAAGTAATCGACTCCAGCATAACAAGCTGCCATTTTGGTATGTTTTTCAATTACTTTTCACAAATTTATATTTAATATTTAAAATTAATAAATAATTGAATCTCCAGTTTATTTTCAGTTTGAAATAATGGTTTTATTTCATCATTATTATTATTATTTATAATAAGTTTATAATACAATTTTTGTTCTATAATATTATAATATGGTTTTATGAAAACTGTTTGTATTCAATTTCAAAATATTTGAACATCTATTTCACACCTGTCCGGTCTGGGACATCATCTGGCCGTGCATGGGGTGTGGGGACATCTGGGAACCTGGGTGGGTTGGTGATGGGTGCCTCATGTGTGGATTCTGCAATTTTATTTCACTCATTAATAACCATTTAAATTGGAAATAATTGTAAACTTCAAAAAATAAACCTAGTGTTGTTAATTAAGGATAATTCTCAGGGAAATCGTATTTATATCTATTATATCTATTATATCTGTTTATATCTATTATATCTATTTATATATATTATATCTATTTATATCTATTATATCATGTACAAACATACTTTATGGAATTCAAATATTTATTCCCAAATAATTAATTTTCATAATAAATTTAATTATGATAAGTTCAATAATATAATTTTAAAACGGTCCTTACGTGTGCACTTCCGTTCAAGCCATAACCTGGATTGACGAACCCCTGGCAAAATAAATGGTAAATTTTGTTTACAAACAATTTCTTCATAATTGTCATAAATTAGATTTATTTTTCACCGAAAATAAGCGAAAATACAATAAAAAACACATCGAGTTAATTTGCATCATCGAAAATGATTTTAAAGTGGAGTCACACGACGACATCAACACGCCAACAACAACAACAACAACAATCCTCGACAACATCGCAACACAACATCACAACAACACCAACGACTCCTGAGTAGTAGCTGTTGTTGTTGTTGTTCCAGTCCGAGAACGTGATGAGTCAGTACTGCGTCGTTGTGCGCGCAACGAGACACAAATACAAGCAAACAACAAACCAATTCAGAATTATTTGAGAATTAATAATAGCAAAAATAAAATATAATTTCATCAGGTTTAAATATGGAGTTTGCAACAAACTAATATTATTTATCATAAATATATTTATTATTATTATTATTTTTAATAATATATTTATTATAAATAATAATAATAATTTAATGACAATTAAGCAAAATAATTGGCGTTAATTGCCGGTAATTATCGGTCGAAAAGCAAAGGCGAAAGCGTCCGAATTAATAGACTTTTAACGAATTAAAAAAGAAAAAGATTTTAAATCAAGAAAATTAAATTTAATTCCGTTTTAAAACTGGAGGCGTCGAGGCGCGAACTGGAAGCGTTTGGGAAAGTGGCGGGAAAACGCCGCCATACGGATTGATAACCTATGAATATGCATATATAATATAAATATAATAAGATAAATATTCATATTTTGTTTCGTAATCCCCCAAATGAATAATCATGTTACGCCAACTTGCCTTTATGATTATTCATGTGCTTTTAATGTATGCAAGGAACGTCTGGTACACAGGAATAGGTTTATAATGAATATACATATATGTATAGTATTAATTTGCATATTAATATATGCTATACATATATGTATAGTATTAATTTGCATATTAATACGTGAATATTTATGTGATATGAACATGCCGGCCACGGATAATAATAATTATGCTTTCGGCCGATTCCATGTTTGTTATATATTTGGAAATAAACTCTGTATTTAATACATTCAATTCATTCCCAACGTGCCCGTTTGAAGCTCATTAATTAGGGTATCATTAATTAGAGTATCATTAGGTATCACTAATTAGGTTATTAAGTACCCTTAACTAGGGTAGCCAGAGGGGACTTGACCAGGGGTTAAGTTTCCTCCCTCAGCTTCTGCTTAGCCTAAAGGCCTGGCTGAGCCTCTGTATGCATGTTTGTGATCCATTGATACCAACAGAAATGGATTATTGCCAGGATTCAATTATAACGTGCCATTTGAGCATATTAATATTAATCCTAATATTGAATATTAATATCTCATTTGAATATGTTAATATTGAGTAATATTAAGTTGATTAGCATTCATAATGTTAACTGGGCCGACTGTGCAAAGCTCCTTGCAGCGCCGCTGGTCTGCTATATCGAAGCTATGTCGACATTATTTAGACTGTTTTTATCATCATCATCATCATCGTCATAGTCATCATCATCATCATCATCATCACCATCATCATCATCATCATCACATGCTATTTCCATAGTTCCTCCATGAACAGGCTTATTAAAGCGAACGAATCCACTTGGAAATTTATGGCCAGGATGAGCCCTGCGTTACACGTCCTCCGCGGAAAACGTTCATTCATCCCTCTGTTTCCATTTATCCATCCATCCATCCCTTCGTCCGTCCGTCGGTCCGTCCATCCGTTCATCCATCCATTGATTTCCATTTTCCAGTTTTCCATTCATCTTAATTTTTTTGTTATCGTCTCATTCAAAAGGGTTACGGTTTCTTTTGTGCGTTGTTGTTGTTGCTTTTGCTGCTACTGTCGTCATCACTGCTGTCGTCGTCATCACTGCTGTCGTCGTCGTCGTTGTCGCCAATGTTTAACGGTCATTCGAAGGACTCGCTCAACACCGCACAAGTAAATGTTCGCATGAGCAACGACAGGCTCAGGAAATTGGAAATGAGATGGAAAAACTACAAAGAACGTTTTAAAGCTTGCTTTTCGACCGTCCATCTTTTCGCCCGTCTGTCCGTCCGTCTGTCTGTCTGTTCATCAGCCAGGCAAATCTATCCTTTCCTGATTGTCTACAGTTATCCATCCACGAATACATCATTTAAGCGCAAATCCATCTATCCATCCGTCTATCCAACCAACGCTCTCTTCCTGGGAGAATCTGAAATGATTCAGAATCATGGACGACTGAAGAAACTGAAGAAACATCATCATCATCACCATCGTGGATGCCAGCGATTTTAATGTGGCTGGCATAACTCATACCATCATCATCGTCATCATGTCAACATCATCACCGTCGTCGTCGTCATCATCGCTCACTGATGTTATTGTTGCTGTCGTGTCGTGTCGTATCCTTGTAGCTTTAAAATGTCGTTCAAAGTAAAATTGTAAAAAGCCAAAACGGGACAGGTCGAAGCTTTTGGTGGCAGGCGTACGAGATGAGGTTCCGAGGCAATCACGAGTAGATACAAGATACACTTGTATCCTGCGAGGATAGAAAGATAGGAGCAAATTGTTTTACGTATATACCACTAAAGGGATGAGCAGGCACGCGGGCGCATTAATACAACGGGACTGTTTACGCCTTGAGCGCGCATGAAGACATAAATCCTGGCGCATGAGTCTCCGTTCTTGAGGAATGGCCTAGGAGAATTCATGCGCGGTCGAGTGAGGGCCAATTATCTCATTCCGAGATGTATGGAGTGAACTTAACGCCCGGAGGAGTGAACGCCTTTCAATCATTCTCACTCCTGGAAATGTTTTCGTGTTCACGTAAATCTAACTCTCTTTCTTTCTTTAGCTCTTCGTCTGCCTGGAAATATGTCTGTGCCCTTCTGTACGTTGTTCTCTCTCTCTCTCTCTCTAAATCTCTGTCAGTCTGTCTCTGTCAGGATCACCTGGAGCGAACGATGCCACAAATTGGATGACCAGGAATCAAAAAAGGTGCCGCGAAGAAGAAAATTGTCCACAAACTTCTACGAGGGCCGGCCATTCACGGGGACTAAATTCTTGAGGAGGGAGGCGTTGGGAAGAGAGACGGGGGGAGGTGGGGAGATGGGTAGACGTGGGGCAGGCGGGTGGTTGTGGAAGCGTACAATCGCGTGCACACGCACGCAAGAGCGCAGGAAAAAAATATAAAAGATCCGCAGACGATCGAGAGCGCTTCTTCTGAGAGGCGGCGCAGAACTGCCATAAACAAGCTAGCCTCCGCCACGACCTCTCAACCCGCGGATGAATCTCCTCAAAAGCGCCCTCACCTCACCATCTCCCCACCATCTCCCCAACCTCCCCATCCTGCTTTCTCCACACTGTTTAGCTATTCCCCTCTCGGTAATAAAACTTTCCAGCGCGCACACAAAGCCCCACAAGGTCTGTGTAAATCTTCCACGTGGCACGGGCCAAGATGGGATGCCATATATATTTTCTAAGTGACAGGAGCTCGCTCGTGTCTGTGCGTGCGTGCGAGCTCGGGCCGTGCTGCGCATGCGTATTGTTTACTTCCGGTGATTGTAAATATGGCGGAGTGGATGGAGATTTTTACGACGACGGCTCGAGTTTATGAACGTTTATAATTTAAAGGAGAGATTATTTCGTCTAGGAGTTATTTCTTTTCTAAAGCAATTCTAAATGTTTTTTTCAAATCATATGATTTTGCCTCTCCTGTGATTTCAATGAGCTGATTCTACTATCGGAGCGATGTTCTCTGAGTGTCAGAAAGTCCTCAAAATGTAATAAACAACGAAATAAACAACAACACAACGACTACAATAACAACAACAACAACAACGTGGTCGAATGTTTCTTGGCAAGTGAAGGATGAACGTGATAAGAGGGAATTTATGCTCTTTATTTATGAAAATCATTTTTTATTGCCTAATTGCAACTTAAATAAGCTGAATAATAAATAATTGGAATAACTCTAAAATAAACCTAAGACGAAAAGAGAAAAAGATTTTAAAACATTGAAAATGATTGTAAAATGAAGAAATTCATTACAAATAGCGTCTCAGAAAAGCGCTCAGTTGATTCAAAGGGCTACATAGGAAATGAAAGCAAAGGACATGAAAAGCCGACCCGTACTCGAGGCCTCCACCCATACTCCCACCCTGGCCTTGCATCCACATAACCACCCCCTGTCGTCCCATGGTCCGCAGACCACCCCATTCCCCTCATCCTGTTTGGGGAAAGAGAGAGAGTTGACGTTTTAATCTTAAGTAGGACGATAATTGAGACTGTAGCTCTTTGAACGGGCTTCGAATGACTGGTCACAGCATGAGTTTCGAAAGAGAGAAAGAGTTGTTGTTGTTATTGCTGCTGTCTTCATCGTCATTGCTGTGGTTGTTGTTGTTGTTGTTGTCGTAGTTTCCGATAATGCCGTCGTTTTCGAGTCGTTGTTGTTGCTGCATTTACGAGTTGTTCTCGTTGTAGCCAGATTAATGAGCTCCGTGTAGGAAGAAGAGTGAATGATTAGCACCGCGTCCTGGGCATTTCCAACGCTCCTGTCATTCTCCTTCACTCCACCGAGCCATCGATCATTCCGTGCCAATGTCCAACCATTTTTAGAAATAAAGCTTCAATTTTGCTTTTTTTTTTTTTTAAACTCTCTAAACATTTAGTCGCACTTCATAACAACAACAACAGCATATTCGTGGTATGTATATTGCATTATGTAGCGCATAATTTCAAACTATCGTCGTCCACACCACCCGTGAACCACTACCCACCCATCGACAAGAGTGGGTGACGAATTTAAGGGTAACGCATCGGGATATGGATTGGATTCTTCCTGGTGTCGAAGGGGATTTTCAAGGGCTTCGAGAAAAACCCGTCACTTCAAAGGATTGTTTCCTTTGTAGATTTTCAAAGTCATAAGTTCCTTCTTTTGGACTCTCGTTGTTGTTCTTGTTGTTTTTATTATTATTGTTGTTTTATTTATTTATTTATTTATTTATTTATTTATTCAAACTGAAGGGCCCAATAGGACCACTAACACAGTTTTCGATTTCCAATTCGAGCAAGGACAAATTACAATGACAGTATGAATTGTTGTTGTTTTTATTGTCGTTGTTGGTGATCTTGTTGTTGACGTTCTTTGTTGTTTATTGCCATCGTTTGTATTGCATGGTATTGTATGGTATTCAGCTTCGTATATTTATTGTATTGCTTAGTAATTATTTCATATTCGCTGTTGTGGTCGTCATCATCGACTTAAAAATTATTAATAATATTATTAATTAATATAATTATATTTTTTATCCTCAATAACAATAATGTCAATATTAATATAATAATAATAATAATAATATTGATAATAATAATAATAATAATAATAATAATAATAATAATAATAATAATAATAATAATAATAATAATAATAATAATAATAATAATTGTATTATATTGAATACCAATTTCTATTCGCTTAACAATTTAATTTTATGGCAAATTCTCAAGTCCATCAGATTAGATAAAATCAATTAGAAGCTTTAATAGTCACAATGATAACAATATATAATAATAATAATAATAATAATAATAATAATAATAATAATAATAATAATAATAATAATAATAATAATAATAATAATAATAATAATAATAATAATAATGATGATAATGATGATGATGATGATGATGATGATGATGATGATGATGATGATGATGATGATGATGATGATGATGATGATGATGATGATGATGATGATGATGATGATGATGATGATGATGATGATGATGATGATGATGATAATGATAATGATGATGATATGATAATGATGACATCGAGAATGGCAATGACATTAACAATGATGTCCATGACGTTAAAAGTAGCAATGATGTTGATGATAAACATTACGATAATGACGATGATTACAATGATAATGATAAATAACCACGTCACAACGATAATGATAATTGTTGCTTCCCCATTTCTACCCAAAGTTCCCCTTCTCCCCCCTCAAACTGACTCAGTGCATCATTAAGGCCTCGTTTCATAGGAAATGCAGGCTGGAAATCAATTAACAAGTCGTCGAAAGCCCGCTGGTGATGACTCTGTAGTCATAGCAACAACAACAACAACAACAACAGCAACAGCAACAACAACAACAACAACAACAACAATACAATTAATAATCGTAAATATTAAAATTTCATTTCGTATTTGTACAACGGTGACGACGACGACGATGATGATGACGATGATGACGAGGACGACGGTGATTTTCCGGATGTTGTCTGATTGTCGTCAAGACGACGTCAATAACGTCAAATGTAGTGATGATGATGATGATGATGTTGAAATTGGATCAATCTATAGAGGCAGAATGATAAAGAATGAGTTAATATGATCTGTGCTTTATTATGTTTTAAGTAATAAAATAATTTTTTAAACACGGCGAGGGTAACGTCATGGGTTGCTAGGTAGCCAGGAGGCTTGGAGTTCAAATCCAGGAAGTGCACATGTTCCTGGACCAATGAGATAACGGGGCAGAGCCCATCAGATTGATTGATTGCCATCAGATTGATTGATTGATTGAAAGACGGATTGAGAGGCAAGCACATTAAATAAAAATGTAGACTGAATGTGAATGATTGAGTGAGTGAGTGAGTGAGTGAGTGAGTGAGTGAGTGAGTGAGTGAGTGAGTGAGTGAGTGAGTGAGTGAGTGAGTGAGTGAGTGAGTGAGTGAGTGACGGAATGAAAGAAGGAATAAGTGAAGAGCATAAATCATATCGTAGCGGACGGCGAATAAACGAATAAACGGCACTAATCGAATCATGATAACGATACAGAAACTTCAAAATGTCTCCCAAAGCTTCCGGTGATTCACAGCGAAGCGTTAAAACACCTCCGTCATAATTTTCAAATATTTTTATTTCGAATATTATTTTGAAAATCGAAGAAATCATTTTTTTTTCACAAATTTTTGTTTTTGTTTTTTTTTTTGTGAAAGTCTCGACAAAACAAAAAAAAAACTACTAAAAGTCCAGTCTCTTCTGAACAGATGGCTCGGGGAATGAGTGAAGGAAAATTGATGAATGACTCGAAAGATGGATGGAGACGAGAAAGATAGCCGAGCGTGGACGCAAAGAGGCAGACGGACGGACGGACGTACGCAGACGGACGGACAGGTATTCAGACAAAAGAGCGCCAAAGAACCAGGAAACAAGCAGACGTTGGATGTCTCCGCAAGTGTTAATTAGGATACGACTCAATTCTTAAAGCTGAGTAAGTAATATTTGTTTAAATTGATGGATGGAGAAATGGATTGACGGATGGATTGATGAATGAATGGACGGATGGATTGATGAATGAATGGACGGATGAATAAATGAGTGGATGGATGGACGAACGAAAGGATGGATTGATGAATAGATGGACGGATGAACAGATGGATGAATGAATGAGTGAATGGACAGACGAACGGACGGATTGATTGATGAACGGATGGACGGATGAACAGATGGATGAATGAATGAGTGGATGGACAGACGAACGGACGGACTGATGGACGGATGGAAATGCGAACCGGCGATCGTATGAATGAATGATTGAACGACGGAGTGAATGAACGATGGACAAAGAAAACAACTTGAACGACAGAAGAATGAACTGGAAACAGCGGTCAAACAATGGAAAGATTGCTGCTCCAAAATCCAGCAAGCCGTTTCGAAAGCATTTCCTTCTGATTTATGAAGAGAATTGAAATTATTTTTCCTCTATAAATAAGCAATAATCGGAAAAAAAAAACGAAAAGGAAATTCAAGGCATAAACGAATAATTCTATTAATAATGAAATAATTAAATACAATAATTGATAAAAACATAATAAAACCGATTTAATCGAATTTATTTGTGTTTTTTTTAAATATCTGAAATATTAATTAATGGTTGCAAAATACGACAGCGGGCTGCACGTGTTGTTGGACAACATAATAATGTCTTGCATTGCTGTTGTTGTTGTTGTTATGATGGTAGTGTTGAAAAATAAGATGATGATGATGATAATGATGATGATTACGATGATGATTGTCATTAATATCATCATCTAGTACTTACATTTATTACGTAATAATAACAACACCAACAACAATAATAATAATAATAACATTTATAATAATAATAATAATAACAACATTGATAATAATAATAACAATAATAATAATAATAATAATAATAATAATGACTTATAATAGAAAACATATAATTTAATTGGATGCTATTAATTTTCAATTACCAACTGTCCCTCATCACGTCATTGAATTTCATTCTGGAAATCCATTTGCAATTTCTGCCACAACTTCGATTAAGGCTGATGTACAATCAATTCCGTTATTATTATTATTATCATTATTATTATTATTATA
>CM067535.1:1487500-1492500 GCA_034509925.1 Hirudinaria manillensis
AACTGTGGACGTACGGACGGGCGGATGGACGGATGGACGGATGGACGGATGGATGGATGGATGGATGGATGGATGGATGGATGGATGGATGGATGGATGGATGGATGGATGGATGGATGGATGGATGGATGGATGGATGGATGGATGGATGGATGGATGGATGGATGGGTTTATGGATAGATGGCACGACGGAGTGAAGCTAAAAGAGAAAAGTGATAGCTGGAAAGACGGATGGCATGATTGATGCTTGAAGGAGGGAGAAAATGATGAAGGATGACACACGGAAAGGGAAGGTGAACCATAAACGAACAGCAAGGATTGATTGATTGAATGATTGATTGACTGATTGATGCATGGATGGAGGGATGGATGGATGGATTGATGGAAAAAGCAGCCCATTCGCCATCAATATGGCGACGCACGATCGCGAGAGAAATATGGAAAATGACGGATGGATGGGTGGATGGATGGATGGATGGATGGATGGGTGGATGGGTGGATGGATGGGTGGATGAGTGGATGGGTGGATGGATGGATGGATGGATGGATGGATGGATGGATGGATGGATGGATGCTTTGGTATTCTACTCTTTGGAAAATCCGGAACGAATTAATTAGGAGCCAATAACCAGTAACCTCATCACCATCATTCATCGTCATGGTAAAGACGAAAAATGTGATGCTGCTGATGACACTGACGACGACGACGATGATGATGATAATGGTTCTCTGGATGATTATCATGACCGCCACTCGACGTCTTTGAACGTGGGGTTATTTAGGGATGCATGCGGCACTGGAAAATCCGGAAGAGGCGTGATCCGGAATGCACGCATTTACGGCTGCAGAAGAAGTGTCAAAGTTCACGCGATGGCAGAAAATGGATGGAATATGAATGAGATCCTCGATGATGGATGGACGAATGGGTGGATGGTGGAAGGGGTTGGTGAGACCGTGGGTGGGTTGATGGGTGAGTGAGTGAGTGAATGAATTGATGAATGACGATGAGTTAATTAATTAATTCAGATGGAAAAATGAGTTTTACGATGAACTGATCGAATAGATGGACGGACGGACGGACGGACAGATGGACGGACGGATGGATGGATGGAGCAAATGAGAGGAGAGTTCAAGGCAAACCATTGGACGAATTATCGATGGCCACCTGTTCTTGAACAATTGACCACCTTCAACACCTGCCTGTCTCGAAAGTGACACAGTGTAAAAAAAAAATTTGAAAGTTGGAGTTATGAATGAAGAGTTGTAAGATGGAGGCGTAAAGATGACGACGACGACGATGACGATGACGATGATGATGTTGGTGTTGATTGCGAGAGTGTGCATCTGGATGAATAATTGAGGGATGTGCGATTTGGTTGATGGGTCGTAGAAAAAATTGACTGATGGACGGACGGATGACGGGATGAATGAATTTTGGAATGAATGATTGGAGTTAGGAATGAATGAGTGAAGTTAGCAATGAATGATTGAAGTTAGGAATGAATGATTGAAGTTAGGAATGAATGAGTGAATGCAGGAATGAATGAGAGAGGGTAGGAATGAATGAATGAAACGAGATGAGGAGACATTGGACGGGCATGATAACAGAGCCCGAACACAGCGTTTTTTATGACTGCAGAGTTCCGCGATAGACGGAAAGACAAAGAATGAGTAAAACAAATGATAGAAAGAAGGAAAAATGAAGCTAAATAAGTCCAGCCAATCGGAGCCGACTGGGCGGGGCTTCCGACGGAGTAGACGGAAAAAGATTCATTCTGGTCTGCGTGAAGTTCTCCTGGAAGAAATGTTCATTCCAACATTCATGAATATATATGAGTGCTTATGAATATTTATTAGCCGGGCTAAAAATATAAGGCATGAATAAACATGAGAGCTCCATTGTTGACTTTGTTATCGTTTTTTTTTGGGTCCTTTAAGCAATTATTGCCAATTAAAAGTCATAAATAGAATTTAATTAACATAATTAAATATTATTCTAATAACCACAACGTTATTATTATTATTATTATTATTATTATTATTATTAATTTGCACGATATCATTATAAAATTATGAACTAATTGGGTGTCGATCGGGAAGGAAAGAATGGTGACCGGTGCCGAGGATGACGACGAAGATGACGACGAAGATGGCGATGATGATGATGGTGATGATGATGATGACAACGATGAAGTTGATGCTGAGGCTAATAATAATAACCGAAAACCATACGAACGATGACTCATTCTTGTATGACCAGGAAAAGTGGATGGATGGACGGACGGATGGATGGATGGACGGATGGATGGATGGATGGAAGGATTGAATGAATGATTGATGAATGATTGAACGGAGAACCGGTGAGTCAATTAATGCACGGATGAATAGGCGGGCGCTTGAATTGAATGAATGAAGGAAGGACAGATGGATGGGTATTTCAAGACCGGAGTGAATGGATGCCTGGCGTCACAGTCATTAAACAATGATGGTGGTGAAGATGACAACGACGATGGAGATCATGATGATGATGCTGGTGGTAGTTATGGTGATGATGATGATGATGACGACGACGATGATGGTGGTGTGGCGATGATGATGATGATGATGATGATGATGGTGATGGTGATGATGACTACGATGACTGCGACGATGACGATGACCATGGCAACCATAATCGACGCTTTCGCAATTAATCAAGAGAAGACAAAGACAAATGATAACATGGTGATGATGATAACGACGTCAGTGATGATGGTTATGTTGATGATGATGATGATGATGATGACGACGACGACGACGATGATGATGATGATGATGATAACATGAGGAGAGTGTCAAGTCGAGGTTTTGTACGCAAATAAAAACAAAAACATCTCGCGTGTTGTCACGTGGAGGAAATTATTTTGTTATTATGATTATGATGATGATGATGATGATGATTATGATTATTATTATTATTATTATTATTTGTTATTATTATTATTATTATTATTATTATTATTGAAATAATGATAGTAATGCTAGTGATTATGATGAGCATCTTAATTAATATAATATACAATCATAACAATAATTGGGATGTATTAATCCAATTCAATAATAATAATAATGATAATAATAATAATAATAATAATAATAATAATATAATAATAATAATGATAATAATAATAATAATAATAATGCTTTACAAGAGCCCAGTAATTAATTAATTATTGACGACGAAATTACATTTCCTCTGAGAGCTGTAAACCACGCATTGATGGCTCTTTGCTCCGTTCGTAGGTAATAAAAATACTCTGCCCTGATGAAGATGAGGACGACGATGATGGTGGTGGTGGTCTTGATGATGATGATGGGGAAGAGGAGGATGACGACTACGACGATGATGATGATGATGATGACGACGATGATTATGCAGATGATGGAGGTTAGGCCCCGATGTTGATAAAGCCTGGCAAGCCGTGGTAAATAATAATTATTTATTTATTATTGTTGTTATCCTAATCGTTTAACCATTTAGAATGTTATCTTTTTTTTTATCAACAGTACCGTCACAATCCATGCATACAAAGCCATACGTTATACATACGCATACAAAGCCCATACAAAGGATTACCTCATAGAAGGCCATATTAAGGGAATAATGTATGCAAAAGCATACAAAGCCATACGTTAACATACGCATACAAAGCCATACAAAGGAGCAGCTCATACAAAGCCATATTAAGGGAATAATGTATGCAAAAGCATACAAAGCCATATAAAGGAATGGCACGCACAACTATCGGCCAAAGACGCAACGAGGTCGCGTGAATCATCTTCTCATGACCTTTCCAGAGGTCATGAGAAGGTCAGAGTTGAAAGGTGGATTTGAAATCAAGGGAGGAATTAATTGCACGGGGCATAATGCCACGCTTTGGTTCATTTAAAGATTCAGGAATTAATTTCACTTTTAGTAAATAAATAAATAAATGAATGAATAAAGAAATAAATAAATAAATGAATATATAAATAAAAAAATAAATGATTGAATAAATATCCTCATAAATATAATATCCTTATAAATATAATATCCTCATAAATATAATATTCTCATAAATATAATATTCTCATAAATATAATATTCTCATAAATATAATATTCTCATAAATATAATATTCTCATAAATATAATATCCTAATAAATTATAATATCCTTATAAATTATAATATCCTTATAAATTATAATATCCTTATAAATTATAATATCCTTATAAATTATAATATCCTTATAATTATAATATCCTTATAAATTATAATATCCTTATAAATATAATATTCTCATAAATATAATATTCTCATAAATATAATATCCTAATAATTATAATATCCTTATAAATTATAATATCCTCATAAATATAATATCCTTATAAATTACAATATCCTTATAAATTATAATATCCTTATAAATTATAATATCCTTATAAATTATAATATCCTTATAAATTATAATATCCTTATAAATTATAATATCCTTATAAATATAATATCCTTATAAATATAATATCCTTATAAATATAATATACATATCCTTATAAATTATAATATCCTTATAAATTATAATATCCTTATAAATATAATATACTTATAAATATAATATCCTTATAAATATAATATCTTTATAAATATAATATCCTTATAAATATAATATACCCTTATAAATTATAATATCCTTATAAATTATAATATCTTTATAAATTATAATATCCTCATAATTATTTCATTAAAAGGAGAAACGAACGATGCGCAGAATCGATACGAAATTGAATTATTTTTGCTTTAAAAGTAAATGGTGATGATGATGATGATGACGTCGTCGTCGTCGTCGTCGTGGTCGTCGTACAATTAGCGTTTGTCTGCCCACGCTATTTGTGAATAATAGATGAACTGGAATTGACCATTTTCAACAATTACGAATGTAATTTCCATTATTATGAAATTAATTATTCATGAGAATTTTTG
>CM067535.1:1505000-1570000 GCA_034509925.1 Hirudinaria manillensis
ATAATTTACCAATTGAGGTCATACCTGATTAATTGGAATTTAATAAATAAAATTTAAATTATTATTTATATAATAATAATGAATATGCAAAAGAATCTTCTAGAAACGCTCATTATGTAATATACATATATAAATAATTAAGGCTCATCCATATTCATAGCATCAATTATTCAAGATATGAGTCATTCGAGCTGCTAAATATTCATGAACTGACTTTTCTCTGGCCTGGGCATCGGATGGAGCACTGGATCCTTTTCCTTTGGCGTACATGTTGACCTCTGACCTCGGAGAGATGTCGAAGGTTGTGAGAGAGAGAGAGAGAGACACACACAGAAAAAGAGTAAAAAAGTAGTCGAATTGATTTAATCCAAACGGTTCTCTACTTTAATAACAGGCAGTTCTAGCTGGAATTCTTCGATTGAATCAATCATTCAATCAATAAAACTAGAGATCAATCAATCAATCAATCAACCAATCAAGGCCAAAACCGACTGTTCCTCCCCATCGACTTCATCGTGGAATTCCAAAGAATGAGTTTCAAGAGAGAATGAATTCCTTGGAAAACATCTGATTTTCGCAAGTTACGCTCAAAGTTTTCCTCCTTCCGGTCTGATTGAATGACTGATTGATCGCTGGTTGGCTGGTTGATTTGTTTCGGTTGATTATTATTATAATTATTATTAATAACAGTACTAGTAATAGTAGTAATAGTATTATTAGATTACTTATAGTTTAAAAGATAACATGTCCCATCACGGCATCAGTTTTTAAGTCCATGCGCCGACTCTATTATCGCCGGGTGCCGAAGAAACTGGCAAGCGTTATTATAGAGATTCCTTTTTAAGCGCTCCTTCCTAATCTTCCTCTCGCGTGCATTTCGCGCTCCTGTTCACACGAGTGGATATCGTCTGAATCTTGATTGAATATCAGTTTGTATCCTGATTGAACATGTGTATCGTGATTGAATCCGTGTATCCTGATTGAACGTGTGTATCGTGATTGAATCCGTGTATCGTGATTGACTTTTGTATTCCACTCGAACATTGTGATTGAATCCTGTATCCTGATTGAACATGTGTATCGTGATTGAATCCGTGTATCCTGATTGACTCTCGTATTCCACTCGAACATTGTGATTGAATCCAGTATCCTGATTGGCTATCGTTTGTTTTTTATCATGATTGAGCCTCGGTGCCTATCATGATTGAATGTAGGTTTATATCGTGATTGAATGCCATTGGTATCCTGATTGAAAACATACGCGGTTGAGCGAATAGCTTCTTATCTGCAGATTTATCAACGCTTTACAACTAGTCAAAAGATTGTATCGAAAGATAAAAAAAATTGTTTAAAAACCAGTCACTTATGATCTCTTAATAATCCAGTATCTTTGGTATGTTGTGCACTGTTGTGCTTGTTGTTTTGTTGTTGCGAGTATCATGAGTGCATCGAAGCACCAAAACCTGAATTAAGGAATGATGAACAGCCTGAGCGGTTTAATGACCTCCAAGGTTCAAAGGTTACGAATAAAACTGATCCATTTTTAAGACTCAAAAGCTACATTTAGCAAACAAAAGTTATGACGAGGCGATTAACGCAAGTCAAAATGCGCCACTAAGATGAATAAATGAAGATAAATGATTGACTTAAGACTGATTGAGAAAATATTGGTTGAAAAACGTAGACTATTGCAGTCTTTTCTCTATTTTCCATTTAAGTTTATGAGTTTATTCAATTCCACAACCAAGCAAAATTCATGACTCGCTTTTAATTGCAGGTTAAGAATTAATTTTATAACAAGACAGTAATATGAATCTGGTAATCGAATTGCATTTGATAAAGTTTGATTTCTTCAATGGTTTGAATTGCGTTTCTTGCTTTGATATTTTTTCAATTTGTCTTTTATTCCAATTTTTCCTCTCGAAGTCACTGGATACTCTTTTAGTAAAAATTACAAAATGCCATTTTCTTTTAGGTTTGCTTGGATTAATATCTCATCATATTCAACAGTAAAATTAATGATGAAAGATGATGTACAACGATGTTCAAATCCCTGTAACGCAATGTTATATTCATATTAATATTTTGGCAAAATGATTTGAGTAAACTTGTCAAGTCTTAAAGTGTGCCAAAATTAATCAATTTTTTTTTTATTATTGAGTAGAAAGCGAATGATATCCAGCCGTTATAAGTAATTTATTAAATCAATTACAAAATCTTTGAAAAAAAATTAAATTAAAATATATTATTTATAAAAAAATAATAATATCAATTTAAGATATGAAGTCACAAGTTATTCCGTGATGACATAGAAGCCGATTTTGTTTTCATTTAGTCAACTCTGTTGTACTTCGAACTCTGTTTAATGGCCGATATCTTTAGTACGGCGTTTTAATGGTATTTTGGCTTGGTTATAAGGCGCTAGGAGGAATTTTTGGGAATATTTTGAGTGACAGACTTTTCGAAATGCGAAATTTAGGAAAATTCGCCGAATTCGTTTCATCTGGGGGTATGTTGGACGATTCTCGTTCGTTAGGCACGATATGGGCAGAGCTAGACGGTATCAGCTGCAGTTCACTTTTCATGTTTGTTGTATGATAGTGGCATAAGTGCTTTATTTGAAATTATTTCTTCTCGAGAATTGTCAGCCATCCATAATCGTAGATGAAGACAGCAATCGAACCGATGATCGCCATTATCGACTGAAGCCTGAAGCCGCCATCGCCAACTCACGACAAGATCAAGAAGAAGAAGAAGTAAAAGAAGAAGATGGAAAGAGAACATCATCCACGTAATTGTACCAGCTCAGGTCGACAGTCGAAAATCCGATGATAGAAAGCCCAATGCAAATCCATTCACAAATGCCTTCGAATTGTGCTGTTTTAATTTATTTCCATTACTTGTCATCACTAGTGTACATAAAACAGTAGTTTTAGAAGAGCACGTCCGACTCCTTGTCCTTCGAGGTCCATGAACATTGCTGCCAGAAGTACACCTTTCGCGCTTCCCTATTCTTGGTTCCGTCTTTCGAGTTAAGCACGGGAGCCTGCGGTCGCCCCGAGGGCTCGTTGCTTTCTCGATCCTCGCCACTCGCTTGCTGAAGAGATCGAAGACTTATTTAGCACGTTTGAAATATCGCCATTTAAGACCATTTTACGAAAAAAAAAATAAGGAACCCGGCGACGATGTCCAGTGCCATAGCCAGGAAATTCGCCCAGCAAAATAGACTTCGGAAGCAACTCAAGAAGAAAAAGGAGTCGTTGGCAGATCAGTTCCAATTCAAAGTTTACGTCGTGTTTCACTTTAAAGAGAAGGTTCGCATCGATCGTTATGACGAGCGGTGGTTGAATTTATCGATTAACGAATTTTTGTTACCGTCAGCCATGCTCCGTGTACGAGTCGACGGAAGTGGTCACCGTCATGACGAACGACTTGAAGGACGACATCATCAAGAAGACCAAAGTACGTCAACGATTGCTTATTCATTTGAATGTTTGAATGTTGGCGAGGATTGCAAGGATTTTAGCTTTAGGATTGAACTTTTTTTTAGCTGACGCCTTACACTTGTTAGTCGATGTGTCCGAATGAGTCTCGTTTGAGATCAGAACTATGGACATCTTTTTCCATAGTTTTTCATGAATAACATGAGAAACATCTGAGATGTTGCTGTTGAATGAAATGTCATTGTCTGATTCCCCTTCTCATTCTTTTAGTGTAATCTTCTCATGCCACCGAGTTGCAATCCAAATGCCACATTTCTCGGGCATTCTGTAAATCTTTTGTCCAGAAATTCTCCGTGTTTTATTGGGCTTTGTTCGCTTTTAATGATCCGGTGTCGATTAACGTGTGGCTTTTGAGTTGTAGTGTGTTATCATAAATCACTATTTATCATTTGAATCAATTGACCAGTAATTCACGAACGAGTTTACGTTTGGACAGATGGACGGTGCTCTCTCGCAAAAGTCCGAGGAGCTGTTCATCAGGGACCTCGTCCAGATCCACTTGTCCAAGTGGAAGCCCGTCCGCAAGGTTCGTGCAAATTTGCATCCCGAGGTGCCAATACCTCGTGCGTACGTCGGCAGTTCTCCACATCCGACTACCATCTGTCCATCCACTCATACTTCTTGGACATCCACTTCACCTTCATTTGTTCATTCATTTATTCACTCATATATTCATTCATTCAGACTGTTGTCCATCTATCATCCAATTAGTGCCTCTAATCGTTCGTTCGCGCCTAGGCCCATCGCTACGACCTCGTTTGACCTTTCAGGACGGGACCCTGGGGTCGAGCGGGGACATCGATTTCTTCTTTTGGCCGAGGAAGGACGTCGAAAAGATCGAGTGCGTCCTGTTTTCCAAGTGGCACGACGATCCCCACGGCCGGTACCTCCCCCTAGAGGTGAAGGACGCTTTTGCTGAGCTGAAGTTTCGTTCTAAAAGTCAAACTACAAGGTGGCAATTTCGCTTTACTTTTCTCCAGCACCGGTTCCTTCTCGAAAGCACGGAGTGGCAGAGCAGACTCCAGGGGCTGATGACGATCGAGGACTTCCTGCCGACCTCTGAGCAAGTCCTGCCCAACGGCAATCGAGACGTCTTCCTGTTTGTTTCCAGGCATCGAACGCAGGTTCGGAAATCGTTCGTTCGTTCGATCGATCGAGTCTTCTTGCGCGCATATCGTACGTTGCCTTCGCAAGTCGTTCTTAGGTGCTCGTTACATCGCATTGTTTGGTTTTGCACCGAAAGAAAACCATTTGGAAATGCAGTTATCGTTTGGGGTTGTAACTATTGGAATATGCCTTTGTGTATTACAGGTTTTTGAGTGTATGAGTAAAAATTTGTCATGCAATTCTTGATAACTTTTGGTTATAACGGTTTTGAAACGAGGATTGTTTGTGTGTTTGTATGAGTGCAATGTCAATGCTATGCCTTTGTATTTTTAGTGTTCCAGTGACAAAAGATCAGAATTTATAAAACTCAGAGGCCTGTGTCTCTACATCCCTCAGGTTTGTTGAAGTTAAGCAACATAAGGTGGCTTAAAATAACAATCATTACAAATGAATTGTCAAGGAACATTTGATTGCTTTTCTTTGCAGGATGAGCTACTTATGTGGCAGGCTTATTCATGTTCTGATGTTCTCCAGAATTACATTTGAATCCAGTTAAGCACAAGCACCTAAGAACCATTGTGGATGACCACGCCATAGTTTCTTTGCAATCGATTTTTCATTTCTCACTCGTAAACTCCTTTGGTCGGAGGTCGATTTTACGTTTCAAAGAATTTCCAATCAAACTGCACTTGTTAACCCTCTCATATGCTTCACGTTTGATTCAATTATTAATAAAGTTTCTGATTCTCAAACTATTTCTTATTTAAACGAATATTCTGAGATATTCATGTCTTGCTGTGGAAGAAATCTGAAGATATTGTCTTGAGGTGCTGTTAACATCAGTTTGGTGGATCCAGTATAGTTTGACAGTGGTTTAGTAAATGATTATTTAACGTGTTAATCAATCAGTAATCAATTTATAAATAATTATGGAATCTAAGTGACCTCAATTCTGGGGAGCTTTGTTGGGTCTGTGCGTGATAGGTTATATCATTAAAGAAGATACGAAAAGAGTTCATATTAATCCCGTTGCGTATGGAATATCTAATAAACGCTGATACTAAAGTGTTTGATACGTTTGCCCTCGGAATAAATATAGAAGTATCAGCAGTATCAGGTCAACCCTACATTGTCATATATTTTTTTATAGAATTTCGATAGTTATGTTTATATTTACTTGGACAAATATTTCAAGATTATTAATTTACATTAGTAATTCCTAATATTCAAATGAGATGAACAAGACTCCCTAATGACACTAATTGGTTGGTTGACTAATATTCATTAAAGGATCCATTTCAGCAAATGCTTCATTTGGCTCTGATTTAGGGTTAGGGTTAGGTTAGGTTAAAAAATTCTATTCACGTCAGCCACAAGGTATCTGTAGTCAGCAAATTTTAATCTTGTCAAGACCTTGCGATTGACGTCATAGTCACTATAAACAGTGCCTTTTTTTTTAATAATCAGATCGGTTAAATTTCGTCAGAGACATGTCAAAGATGAGAACCTGAACTCTGCAAAGTCAGATCATTAAAAGTGATAACGATTGTACTGTTAGAACCACGCAAAGGTCATTCTGGACGGTTATTTGCTCGACATGCCAGTAACTGAAGAATTCTTCCAGAGAATAAGACCGCCGAAACACGCCCATCTAAGAAAGGATCATTACGATTTGCCACGAACATTCCCGCTTTTGAAGCCCATTTTCAATCAGTTAATCTCTATGAAAAGGAAAGTGGAAACCATACGATCGGAGGTCGGCCTTTCAAAGCAAAAGAAGAACGATTTAATCAATAATCTCACATTCGATGATGGAAGCTCATTCGATGACTTGTACCTCAACTTCACAGTTCCAGGCTCAGATGTGGAACTAATGGAAGGTGGACGAGACGTCATACTCTGCCCGACCAACATAGACTTGTATTTGGAGAAATTACAGAGTCACAAGCTTCAGCTTGATTCCGAAAATGAACGTTATGTCGCTTCGATCATGCATGGGTTCGATAAAGTCTTGCTTAATGGATCCATTGATTTGTTGCTTCCTGAAGAGATAAAAAATTTGATCTTTTGCGAGCAATTCAAGAGATTGACTGAAGAAGACTTAAAGAAACACTGCGTTTACGACAGTTCACAGTCAGTTCAATTTTTATTCCAATGTTTGCAATCATTTGACAGTGAAGACCAAAAATCCTTCCTCAAGTTTGTAACCAGTACGCCATCTCTGCCCTTCGGACGTTTGGCCAACTTGGACCCTCCTTTGGAGATATCAAGAATGATACGCGATCAACCCGATTCTTCTTTGCCAACCGCTGCCACCTGCTTCAATCAATTATACCTGCCAGACTACAGCAATTTAGAAGTAACCAAGGAGAAACTTTTGTATGCCATCCACGAAGGGACCAGAACATTTGACCTTGTCTGACACGGAAACACTTCTTAACAGTCTTATATATTTTAAATAAAATTATATAAATTTTATTTAAATAAATTTTTAAGCAATAGCTCTGAATTATGTGTTCCTTGTTTCATACTAGACAATTTAAATTGAATTAAAACTTCATTTGTTGATAAATTATATGTGAAACTCTAAAAATTTTACTATTATCTTTTTAATTATTATTATTATTATTATTATTATTATTATTATTATTATTATTATTATTATTATTAATTATTATTATTATTAATTATTATTATTATTATAATTATTATTATTAATATATAACAATAATAATGACAATAATAATAATAATATCAGTATTATTATTAATGAAGAAATCGTTCGCTTTCCAGCCTCCTTTGCAGTTCCCAGCGTGTTCTCAGGAGCATCTCTGCCGGCACATCGACTGGCGATTAGGAGGGGTCTGTTCAGGGGCACCAAGGACTTCAGGGCTTCCAGGTGGATGCACGAGTTGCTGACGTACCACAGGGAGACGAACAGGAGCAAGATGGACGCGTAAGCAGGATATTCACCGAGGAAATAAGCCACGAGAAGTCCGAAGAATAATATTTGGTACATGACAGGTAGGAAGCGGTTCATCGAAGATGGCTGCTTCACATCGTTTCTTTTGTTGAATTGCATTTCGATAATTTTTATTTGTAATTATTAACTATTAAGATTGGCTATTTATTTATTAATTATTATTATTATTATTATTATTATTAATGGCTTAAGTTTGGATTTTAATATTGTTTTAATGTATTTATTATACGAGACTATTTGTTTGAATTTGTTTTCGAAACATTCGTAAACAGAAACAATTATGACGTAACGATAAACAAAAACTAATATTTAAAAAAAAATAATAATCGGATTTATAATTTGATTATTTATATTATTAAATATTTTATATTAAAATTGAAATCATTTAAAAAATAATTTAATTCCAAAAGTGCTGAAAAACAAACACCTGGGGATTCATTAGATTGCGTCCTTCAACTTGACCATGAAATTTCAAGGACGAATTTTGTTTTTTTATGAAATAATTTCAAATTCTTGAAAAACAATTTCATTGAAAAATGATTTCATAAGAAATAAATGTTATAATAATAATAATAATAATAATAATAATAATAATAATAATAATCATGCGTAATTAAATACAAATTTATTAAGGAGAATTGTTAGAGTAATATTTGAATAAATTATATTCAATGGTACATAATATTTTATAAATGGACTTAATTATTTAATTAATTAATATAAATAAATATAAATCGATGTATTTGAGTAAATTACGATTTAATTCCTGAAAATAAGAAAAAACTGCTTTGGAGTGAAGACCTGAATGTGCTTCCAGGAGATTTTCAATGATAATGGTGCTTCATCTGTTTACAAGATTTCAATTGTTGATGTTGTCGTTGTTGCTGTTGTTGTTGTTGATGTTGCTGTTGCTTTTGTTGTCGTCGTCGTGGTTGTTGTTGATGTTGATATTGTTATTATTGGTATTCAATTCCACTTTTTAAAAATCAATCACCATCAACAACTTGTTAATGAGAATAATTTCTTATAAATTTAAATTTTAACACATTAAAAGGGTAAATGAAATTAAGCTTTAGAAAAGACATCTGTCGAAATGGGAATATTATGCTGATGCACAAATAAACACGACAGCATAGTTTTGAAATATTTTACTGGATACTTAAAATATTACCACGCTCTATAATACCATCTTCATAAGACATTTATGTTTGACATAATCAGTTATGATTATCAATTGTGATTACCTGTTATTAATTATTAGTTATGATTATCATCATTATCATCATCAGTTGTCCTCCCATCCCTCCAAACTTTAGCCCCTCCTAAACACAAGACTCGCGATTTAAACAGAAGCAACAACAACAACAACAACGTCGACGACGACAACATTCGAATCAACAACTGGAACAACAAAAGAAGGTTTACCGAATCTTTCGAGTTTTTAAAACGAAATTAGCAACGAATCTTTTGAAAGTTTTGAATCGAAGGTTTGGCATTTTATGTGGAGGTTTTCGTGGTCGTTCGTCTTGTGAATTAGTCGTGGAAAGTATTGCGCTTCCTTTCTCGAATACCCTTCACTCGAATGTCTATAAATATTTATAAATATCTGGAATTAACAGAAATAAAACTACAACTAAAATCATCTTCTCTTCTCCTGAAATCAGTTCCCAACCAAAATCTACGACCACGTGTAACAATGTAACTGAGAGGCACGGACCACTGGAGCGCCATCTGTCGTCCCATTACTGAGGTCAACAGAAATTTCTTTCATTTCAAATTAATTCGCCATCAAACCTGTCTTTTTGCAGGTGCCTGTAGAAATTCAATGCAGTCACCTGTTATTGCAATTCACCGAACAACAATTCATTCGTTATTGTAAAGCACATTGATTTCAATAAGGACTCTATTTGGAAATGAGAAGAATCAGGTCAAGACAGCAAGTTACAGCAACATCTATATAAATAAAAATGCAATGTGTGTTTGTAACATGCAAATGTTCTCTAAAAGTACTTAACCAATTGCTTTGAAATTTTGACACAGCATAGTGCTCGATTAGAGGAGTGTTTGTATATAGGTTTCATATATATGCTATAACTATATCGTGTAAAAATACGCTTTTTTCGAAAATCATATTGAGCCACAGTAACGCGTGGCTGGGCACCACTAGTTTCAAATAAAATTTAAAAAAAAATAAATAGGTATCGTAAGTCCAAAAACAAGAACAATCACGTAATATTCAAGTACAATTACCTAAAATAATGATGGGTGATAATCGAGTACAAGTTCAAGTAAATAAAACAATAATTTAAAAAAAAATTAAAATGTGTAAAAAAAAGGAACAATTTTAAAGTAATTTATTTGTAAATTTAAAAAAGAAAATTAATTTGATGGAAAAAATAGTTAATTAATAAAATTAATTAGAAAAATTAATTAGTGGTAGATTATTTTTCAGAATCTTTTACCGCCTCGACAAACGAAAGTCAGAGCAGACTAAGCAGAATACGCGTTATTAAATATCCATCTAAATTTATATTCCCATGATATACATGATTTACGGAAAGCAGTAAAAACAATGGACCTAAAACTCAGCATCAAGAATGCAATTGTCGAAGACTCAAATCCTTTGGCAAGTTTGGAGACGATTTTTGGATCCCCGTTATTAGGTAACTGGCTTCAATGTGGTTTCGGGGAGGCATTGTCTAGTTTGATTGACGAAGTCGAAGAAAACCATTATGATAGCGATCAAATTGAAAAATATGCAACTTTCCTGAACGCAATTATTCCACCGTTACCAAATTACATCGAAGATGAACTCAGTAACGACTATGAATTACCAAGAACTTATTCGAGTTATTGCACCGACATAGAGAAGGTCCATATATTGATAGCTGTGATTATAAGGCCATTGTTTGATTTATGTTACCGTGCTACTGATTACCCCTTACCATATCTATACAAGGCTTTACTAAAATTCGTGTTCCATGCCAGTGAAACGACCTTAAATGATAACAAGGATTTCATTTCGAAATTAGAATTGTCCATTTTCATGGATCAACATTTGCATCCATGCTGCGACGAAGAATGTGACACTGTTAAGGGAATAGTCATCGTATTAGGCAGACGAATGTCAAAAGATCGGCTTCTGGAAAGTTTCTTGAAATCCAAAACCATCCTCCAAATTAGACTAATAGTGATCAGAAATAATAGAAGCCCATTCTTAAATGATCTGCAGAGCATTTATAACGATTTGAGACTTGAAGATCACATTGAAAGGACTATCCCAACGTGGAAATTGTTACTTGATGCTTCGCAAATGTTTCAAACTGAAAATGCTTCGGCTCTGAAATGCATAGCAGATATCATCGAAAATAAAACGATGTGTGTACAACAATTCATACAAACTGGAATACTTTATAAACTTCACTCGATGTTGTGTCAATTAACAACTGGAAATCATATCAAAGACTTTCTCACTATTTTCTTAAAGTTTGAGTCATGTACTGAAGACTACAAATGGACTGGATGTCTGTTTGAGACTCTGGTATGTCTCGTTGTCGAAACTTTGAAATTCTTTCTCTCAGTTGTAAAGAATAGTCTCCGGTGGCACCACACATTTAATGAAATTAAATTTTCCCAGAGAGGTATTGAGGAATGCGAGAAGGATATCGACGTATTATTCAACCTTCTACAAGCCCTCTACGTTTTGAACAGCAGCTGGTACCAATGGTTTGACATTGCAGAGGAGAAAATGTTAATTGACGAAGAGTTGTTTAAGAGCTACGCTTTCATTAATATGGTGAATACCGGTTATGCAAGTACAAGATTGCCATGGATCATAAAAATGACGGAAATATGCCCCGTCGCTGTGAGTTCGGAAACGAGACTTGAATTATTTAGAGAAACATTACCTTTTAATAATAATGAAGAAATCTTTATTGTGACAAGAAGCGATGTGTTGAAAGAAGTTTCTGGAATTTTCAATCTCTATATGGAACACACGACTTCTTGGAAGTTCGCCTTTTCAGGTGAAATCGGAAGTGGCCATGGAGTAACAAAGGAGGTTTATTCCATTTTGTCTCAAGAATTACAAAGAAACAACTTCACACTTTTACCGAAACAAGACGGAGAAATATCTACCAATAGAGCTATTCACAAAAACAAAGAAACACATGAACTCATATTTCTCGGGCAAGTAATGGCAAAGGTCATTCTGGACGGTTATTTGCTCGACATGCCAGTAACTGAAGAATTCTTCCAGAGAATAAGACCGCCGAAACACGCCCATCTAAGAAAGGATCATTACGATTTGCCACGAACATTCCCGCTTTTGAAGCCCATTTTCAATCAGTTAATCTCTGTGAAAAGGAAAGTGGAAACCATACGATCGGAGGTCGGCCTTTCAAAGCAAAAGAAGAACGATTTAATCAATAATCTCACATTCGATGATGGAAGCTCATTCGATGACTTGTACCTCAACTTCACAGTTCCAGGCTCAGATGTGGAACTAATGGAAGGTGGACGAGACGTCATACTCTGCCCGACCAACATAGACTTGTATTTGGAGAAATTACAGAGTCACAAGCTTCAGCTTGATTCCGAAAATGAACGTTATGTCGCTTCGATCATGCATGGGTTCGATAAAGTCTTGCCTAATGGATCCATTGATTTGTTGCTTCCTGAAGATATAAAGAATTTGATCTTTTGCGAGCAATTCAAGAGATTGACTGAAGAAGACTTAAAGAAACACTGCGTTTACGACAGTTCACAGTCAGTGCAATTTTTATTCCAATGTTTGCAATCATTTGACAGTGAAGACCAAAAATCCTTCCTCAAGTTTGTAACCAGTACGCCATCTCTGCCCTTCGGAGGTTTGGCCAACTTGGACCCTCCTTTGGAGATATCAAGAATGATACGCGATCAACCCGATTCTTCTTTGCCAACCGCTGCCACCTGCTTCAATGAATTATACTTGCCAGACTACAGCAATTTAGAAGTAACCAAGGAGAAACTTTTGTATGCCATCCATGAAGGGACCAGAACATTTGACTTTGTCTGACACGGAAACCCTTCTTAACAGTCTTATATATTTTAAATAAAATTATATAAATTTTATTTAAATAAATTTTTAAGCAATAACTCTGAATTATGTGTTCCTTGTTTCATACTAGCCAATTTAAATTGAATTAAAACATTTGTTGATAAATAATGTGAAACTGTATACATTTTACTATTATCTTAGCATCATCATCCAAAACAACAATTGCTCTCCTGTTTATATACAAAGACATACTAATACAGAAATATGATTAGATAATCCTTTGATCTCATCTCTTCTGATGGTCCTGCAGCTTACTGCATGGACACGTTGATGAAAGAGGTCGAATACCTGGATAATGCCCCTTCAAGTAGATAAGAGACCACCCAACTAAGCAGATCCTCCCGTGGGAGGCTACTGGTTAAGTTGGGTTTCAAAAGCAACACTGCATAACATTTGTGTCATCGAGTGGGAATGCAACTAGCCGAGCTAAATTATTAACATATCCATCCATACTTGACAGCAAACACTCACCTCCTCCTTCATTCCCTCCTGTCTTCCCGACTTCGCGACCTCCTAGACTTCCTGTCCCTCGACCTGCTCCTCTTTGACCTTTTGTCGGACCTGGAGTGTCTGGAGCGTGACGAGCTCCTGTTTCGTGGCCTCTCAACGTCATCCTTCGACGTCCTCTTCTCTCTTTCCTCATTCCTCTTCTTATCCTTGGTCTTATCATGATATTATTATTATTATTATTATTTATTATTATTTAAAGTGTTTCTTGCGGCTGATTACTTTTAGTAATTACGATTATTTAGACAATATTTTAAGATTTTAATTTAGAAAGACAAATTTTGTTCGTCATTAAAGAATTTTTTATTTATTTTAAATACAAAAAATAAAAAAAAACTCACTCGGAAACAAGAGTAATACTCGTAATATTCAAGTACAATTACCTAAAATAATGATGGGTGATAATCGAGTACAAGTTCTAGTACCAAGTACAGCACATCTAGAAATAGCTGCTTCTTGTCAAACAAATCGAAAGAAAATGACAATGAATATTTTTCTTCAATTGACTTTAAGACCCAATAGCTATCTCTTTTTCGCTCGAATATTTCGAAGTTCAAGTAAATAAAAAAAATTTAATTTAAAAAAAAAATTAAAACTAGAAAATTAAAATGTGTAAAAAAAAAGAAACAATTTTAAAGTAATTTATTTGTAAATTTAAAAAAGAAAATTAATTTGATGGAAAAAATAGTTAATTAATAAAATTAATTAATAAAATTAATTAGTGGTTGATTATTTTTCAGAATCTTTTACCGCCTCGACAAACGAAAGTCAGAGCAGACTAAGCATTGTTATTAAGTATCCATCTACATTTATATTCCCATGATATACATGATTTACGGAAAGCAGTAAAAACAATGAACCTAAAACTCAGCATCAAGAATGCAATTGTCGAAGACTCAAATCCTTTAGCAAGTTTGGAGACGATTTTTGGATCCCCGTTATTAGGTAACTGGCTTCGATGTGGTTTCGGGGAGGCATTGTCTAGTTGTTTGATTGACGAAGTCGTAGAAAAGTATTATGAAAAAGAATATTATGAAATCATGCCAATTAAAAATTATGCAATTTTCCTGAACGCAATTATTCCACCGTTACCAAATTATATCGAAGATGAACTCAGTAACAACTATGAATTACCAAGAACTTATTCGAGTTATTGCACCGACATAGAGAAGGTCCATATATTGATAGCTGTGATTATAAGGCCATTGTTTCATATATGTTACCGTGCTACTAGGTTCACCCTACCATATCTATCCAAGGCTTTACTAAAAGTCGTGTTCCATGCCAGTGAAACGACCTTAAATGATAACAAGGATTTGATTTCGAAATTAGAATTGTCCATTTTCATGGATCAACATTTGCATCCATGCTGCCACGAAGAATGTTACAATGTTAGGGGATTACTCATCGTATTAGGCAGACGAATGTCAAAAGATTGGCTTCTGGAAAGTATCTTGGAATCCAAAACCATCCTCCAAATTAGACTAATAGTGATCAGAAATAGAGATACTAGAAGCCCATTCATAAATGATCTGCAGAGCATTTATAACGATTTGAGACTTGAAGATCACATTGAAAGGACTATCCCAACGTGGAAATTGTTACTTAATGCTTCGCAAATGTTTCAAAATGAAAATGCTTCGGCTCTGAGATGCATAGCAGATATCATCGAAAATAAAACGATGTGTGTCCAACAATTCATACAAACTGGAATAATTTATAAACTTCACTCGATGTTGTGTAGTCCTGCTGTAGATGGTCAATTAACAACTGGAAATCATATCAAAGACTTTCTCACTATTTTCTTAAAGTTTGAATCATGTACTGAAGACTACAAATGGACTGGATGTCTGTTTGAGACTCTGGTATGCCTCGTTGTCGAAACTCTGGAATTCTTTGTCTCAGTTGTACGGAATACTCTCCGCTGGCACCTGTCAATTAATCCCAAATCTAACCGGAGAGGTTTTGAGGAATGCGAGAAAGATATCGACGTATTATTCAACCTTCTACAAGCCCTCTACGTTTTGAACAGCAGCTGGTACCAATGGTTTGACATTGCAGAGGAGAAAATGTTAATTGACGAAGAGTTGTTTAAGAGCTACGCTTTCATTAATATGGTGAAAACCGGTTATAAAAGTACAAGATTGCCATGGATCATAAAAATGACGGAAATATGCCCCGTCGCTGTGAGTTCGGAAACGAGACTTGAATTATTTAGAGAAACATTACCTTTTAATAATAATGAAGAAATCTTTATTGTGACAAGAAGCGATGTGTTGAAAGAAGTTTCTGGAATTTTCAATCTCTGTATGGAACACACGACTTCTTGGGAGTTCGCCTTTTCAGGTGAAATCGGAAGTGGCCATGGAGTAACAAAGGAGGTTTATTCCATTTTGTCTCAAGAATTACAAAGAAACAACTTCACACTTTTACCGAAACAAGACGGAGAAATATCTACCAATAGAGCTATTCACAAAAACAAAGAAACACATGAACTCATATTTCTCGGGCAAGTAATGGCAAAGGTCATTCTGGACGGTTATTTGCTCGACATGCCAGTAACTGAAGAATTCTTCCAGAGAATAAGACCGCCGAAACACGCCCATCTAAGAAAGGATCATTACGATTTGCCACGAACATTCCCGCTTTTGAAGCCCATTTTCAATCAGTTAATCTCTGTGAAAAGGAAAGTGGAAACCATACGATCGGAGGTCGGCCTTTCAAAGCAAAAGAAGAACGAATTAATCAATAATCTCACATTCGATGATGGAAGCTCATTCGATGACTTGTACCTCAACTTCACAGTTCCAGGCTCAGATGTGGAACTAATGGAAGGTGGACGAGACGTCATACTCTGCCCGACCAACATAGACTTGTATTTGGAGAAATTACAGAGTCACAAGCTTCAGCTTGATTCCGAAAATGAACGTTATGTCGCTTCGATCATGCATGGGTTCGATAAAGTCTTGCCTAATGGATCCATTGATTTGTTGCTTCCTGAGGAGATAAAGAATTTGATCTTTTGCGAGCAGTTCAAGAGACTAACTGCAAAAAACTTAAAGAAACACTGCGTTTACGACAGATCAAAGCCAGTGCAATTTTTATTCAAATGTTTGCAATCATTTGACAGTGAAGACCAAAAAACCTTCCTCAAGTTTGTAACCAGCACGCCATCTCTGCCCTTCGGAGGTATGGCCAACTTGGACCCTCCTTTGGAGATATCAAGAATGATACGCGATCAACCCGATTCTTCTTTGCCAACCGCTGCCACCTGCTTCAATCGTTTATACTTGCCAGACTACAGCAATTTAGAAGTAACCAAGGAGAAACTTTTGTATGCCATCCACGAAGGGACCAGAACATTTGACCTCGTCTGACACAGAAACCCTTCTTAACAGTCTTATATATTTTAAATAAAATTTTAAGCAATAACTCTGAATTATGTGTTCCTTGTTTCATACTAGCCAATTTAAATTGAATTAAAACATTTGTTGATAAATAATGTGAAACTGTATACATTTTACTATTATCTTAGCATCATCATCCAAAACAACAATTGCTCTCCTGTTTATATACAAAGACATACTAATACAGAAATATGATTAGATAATCCTTTGATCTCATCTCCTCTGATGGTCCTGCAGCTTACTGCATGGCCATGTTGATGAAAGAGGTCGAATACCTGGATAATGCCCCTTCAAGTAGATAAGAGACCACCCAACTAAGCAGATCCTCCCGTGGGAGGCTACTGGTTAAGTTGGGTTTCAAAAGCAACACTGCATAACATTTGTGTCATCGAGTGGGAATGAAACTAGCCGAGCTAAATTATTAACATATCCATCCATACTTGACAGCAAACACTTACCTCCTCCTTCTTTCCCTCCTGTCTTCCCGACTTCGCGACCTCCTAGACTTCCTGTCCCTCGACCTTCTCCTCTTTGACCTTTTGTCGGACCTGGAGTGTCTGGAGCGTGACGAGCTCCTGTTTCATGGCCTCTCAACGTCATCCTTCGACGTCCTCTTCTCTCTTTCCTCATTCCTCTTCTTATCCTGGATCTTATCTTGATATTATTATTATTATTATTTATTATTTAAAGTGTTTCTTGGGGCTGATTACTTTTAGTAATTACAATTATTTAGACAATATTTTAAAATTTTAACTTAGAAAGACAAATTTTGTTCGTCATTAAAGAATTTTTTATTTATTTTAAATACAAAAAAAACAAAAATAATAAAAAAAAACTCACTCGGAAACATGAGGGCGGTAGACGAAGAGGAATGAATTACCACAAACGTACCACAACCAGTTCTTGAACGACCAGTCGATAAAGTAATCGGCCACGCGGTAGGCCAAGTAATCCAGGTAGAACACCTTGGTCTTCACCTTTCCATCGGGTGTTTCTGACAGCTGATTCTTCCGGTAGATGAGACCACACATGATATTCGGTATGTTCTTACGGAGCTGGATTAATAAATAAGTAAATAAATAAATTAATTAATTAACTCTTGTGACGTCATGCGACCTTTGGCCTTTATAGGGTTGCGTTTTTAAATTTCATGAATTTTGAAACAAAAATTGATTAAATTCAAGATTTTTCAACAAAATAAAATAACAAATAAATTAATTAAATTTAATTCACTATGTAAATGAGGTAAGGATATTTGGAGATGATGATGATGTTCTTATAAAGTGTCGAGTTTCGTTCGTACAACGATTTCAGAGTCAAAAGTGCCTGGGAAAGATTTAAATTTTAAATGAACTTTTAACATTTAACATTATTATTATTATTATTAACTTTTATTATTAATATTATTTATTATTTACATTGTCATTATTATTGTAATTCTGAATATTATCGTAATAAAATTAAGTCATAATAAATTCTTACGATATTATTACATTATACAAAACATTATTATTATTATTATTAGCATTATTAGCATTATTATCATTATTGATTTTATTAATTCGATCCTTAAATAATATTCGTTAATTAATTAAAATTAATATTATTTATAATTAAACAGTGGCGACCTCTGCAGGTTTCGCTATCATTTCAATGACCATGATGGTTCTGTTTGAGAAACACAAGTCAATCATTTCGTCCAACTTTGGAATCTTTTCTTTTGGGAAAGCAACCCTTTTATTTTAATAAATAAATAAATATTTAATTAATAAATAAATATTTAATTAATAAATAAATATTTAATAAATAAATAAATATTTAATAAATAATTGGAAAAAAAATAATATGAACTGGTTTTCGTCTTTGAAGGAAGCGTCGAGTAGCGACACGAAGCTGTAGTTGACGCTCGACAATCTTCCAGTTCCGTTCGTCTTTCTTTCCAGGAGATCATCTCCGAAGACGACCGGGATCTTATCAGCCGTCAACCTAACCTGGAAGTGTATGGCCTTTGCACCTTTCTTGATGGCCTGTGGATAGTATCGCTTGGAATTATGTAAAGTGTTATTAGGTAATTATTTATTAAAGAAATTAATTAAGGTATTATTAATAAATAATGTCATCATCTTCGGAGTCGTCTTACGGTTATCATTACTATCCTCATCGTCATCGTTGTCGTCATCACGTGACAATTTTCCCACGTTTCCTGCCACGACAAACAACTACTTAAAATTTGATTAAAAGCTTTCCTAGTTTTTTTTTAAATAAAATGCAAAAAACTCAAAAAGAAAGATGTCAACGGAAATGAAGACTCGTTTGTGAAGTGAAGGAATAAATGGAGTTTTAATTGCAACGCGGGTCGTGGTGCGAAAATCTAGGGATGCCAAAAAAGGCATTATTTTTTTTGGGCATTATTATAATTATTATTGTTATTATTATTATTATTAACAATAATAATGACAATAATAATAATAATATTAGTATTATTATTAATGAAGAAATCGTTCGCTTTCCAACCTCCTTTGCAGCTCCCAGCGTGTTCTCAGGAGCATCTCTGCCGGCACATCGACTGGCGATTAGGAGGGGTCTGTTCAGGGGCACCAAGGACTTCAGGGCTTCCAGGTGGATGCACGAGTTGCTGACGTACCACAGGGAGACGAACAGGAGCAAGATGGACGCGTAAGCAGGATATTCACCGAGGAAATAAGCCACGAGAAGTCCGAAGAATAATATTTGGTACATGACAGGTAGGAAGCGGTTCATCGAAGATGGCTGCTTATGGTTCACATCGTTTCTTTTGTTGAATTGCATTTCGATTATTTTTATTTGTAATTATTAACTATTAAGATTGTCTATTTATTAATTATTATTATTATTATTATTATTATTAATGGCTTAAGTTTGGATTTTAATAAAGCTTTAATATATTTATTATACGAGACTATTTGTTTGAATTTGTTTACGAAACATTCGTAAACAGAAACAATTATGACGTAACGCTAAACAAAAACTAATATTTAAAAAAAATAATAATCGGTTTTATAATTTGATTATTTATATTATTAAATATTTTATATTAAAATTGAAATCATTTAAAAAAGAATTTAATTCCAAAAGTGCTGAAAAACAAACACCTGGGGATTCATTAGATTGCGTCCTTCAACTTGACCGTGAAATTTCAAGGAAGAATTTTGTTTTTTTATGAAATAATTTCAAATTCTTGAAAAACAATTTCATTGAAAAATGATTTCTTAAGAAATAAATGTTATAATAATAATAATAATAATAATAATAATAATAATAATAATATTATTATAATATTTTACTGGATACTTAAAATATTACCACGCTCTAAAGTACCATCTTCATAAGACATTTATGTTTGACATAATCAGTTATGATTATCAATTGTGATTACCTGTTATTAGTTATGATTATCATCATTATCATCATCAGTTGTCCTCCCATCCCTTCAAACTTTAGCCCCTCCTAAATACCAGACTCGTGATTTAAACAGAAGCAACAACAACAACAACAACGTCGACGACGACAACATTCTAATCAACAACTGGAACAACAAAAGAAGGTTTACCGAATCTTTCGAGTTTTTGAAACGAAATTAGCAACGAATCTTTGAAAAGTTTTGAATCGAAGGTTTGGCATTTTATGTGGAGGTTTTCGTGGTCGTTCGTCTTGTGAATTAGTCGTGGAAAGTATTGCGCTTCCTTTCTCGAATACCCTTCACTCGAATGTCTATAAATATTTATAAATATCTGGAATTAACAGAAATAAAATTACAACTAAATTCATCTTCTCTTCTCCTGAAATCAGTTACCAACCAAAATCTATGACTACGTGTAACAATGTAACTGAGAGGCACGGACCACTTGAGCGCCATCTGTCGTCCCATTGCTGAGGTCAACAGAAATTTCTTTCATTTCAAATTAATTCGCCATCAAACCTGTCTTTTTGCAGGTGCCTGTAGAAATTCAATGCAGTCACCTGTTATTGCAATTCACCGAGCAACAAATTCACTGAACAATAATTCACCGAACAACAATTCATTGGTTATTGTAAAGCACATTGATTTCAATAAGGACTCTATTTGGAAATAGGAAGAATCAGGTCAAGACAGCAGGTTACAGCAACATTTCGAATAAAATTTAAAAAAAAAACAGGTATCGGATGTCCAAAAACAGGAACAATCACGTAATATTGAAGTACAATTACCTAAAATAATGATGGGTGATAATCGAGTACAAGTTCAAGTACAGCACATCTAGAAATAACTGCTTCTTGTCAAACAAATCTAAAGAAAATGACAATGAATATTTTTCTTCAATTGACTTTAAGACCCAATAGCTATCTCTTTTTCGCTCGAATATTTCGAAGTTTAAAAAAAATAAAACAATAATTTAAAAAAAAATTAAAAATAGAAAATTAAAATTTGTAAAAAAAAAAAAGAAACAATTTTAAAGTAATTTATTTGTAAATTTAAAAAAGAAAATTAATTTGATGGAAAAAATAGTTAATTAATAAAATTAATTAGAAAAATTAATTAGTGGTAGATTATTTTTCAGAATCTTTTACCGCCTCGACGAACGAAAGTCAGAGCAGACTAAGCAGAATACGCGTTATTAAATATCCATCTAAATTTATATTCCCATGATATACATGATTTACGGAAAGCAGTAAAAACAATGGACCTAAAACTCAGCATCAAGAATGCAATTGTCGAAGACTCAAATCCTTTCGAATGTTTGGAGACGATTTTTGGATCACCGTTATTAGGTAACTGGCTTCAATGTGGTTTCGGGGAGGCATTGTCTAGTTGTTTGATTGACGAAGTCGTAGAAAAGTATCATGAAAAAGAATATTATGAAATCATGCCAATTAAAAATTATGCAATTTTCCTGAATGCAATTATTCCACCGTTACCAAATTATATCGAAGATGAACTCAGTAACAACTATGAATTACCAAGAACTTATTCGAGTTATTGCACCGACATAGAGAAGGTCCATATATTGATAGCTGTGATTATAAGGCCATTGTTTCATATATGTTACCGTGCTACTAGGTTCACCCTACCATATCTATCCAAGGCTTTACTAAAAGTCGTGTTCCATGCCAGTGAAACGACCTTAAATGATAACAAGGATTTGATTTCGAAATTAGAATTGTCCATTTTCATGGATCAACATTTGCATCCATGCTGCCACGAAGAATGTTACAATGTTAGGGGATTACTCATCGTATTAGGCAGACGAATGTCAAAAGATTGGCTTCTGGAAAGTATCTTGGAATCCAAAACCATCCTCCAAATTAGACTAATAGTGATCAGAAATAGAGATACTAGAAGCCCATTCATAAATGATCTGCAGAGCATTTATAACGATTTGAGACTTGAAGATCACATTGAAAGGACTATCCCAACGTGGAAATTGTTACTTAATGCTTCGCAAATGTTTCAAAATGAAAATGCTTCGGCTCTGAGATGCATAGCAGATATCATCGAAAATAAAACGATGTGTGTCCAACAATTCATACAAACTGGAATACTTTATAAACTTCACTCGATGTTGTGTAGTCCTGCTGTAGATGGTCAATTAACAACTGGAAATCATATCAAAGACTTTCTCACTATTTTCTTAAAGTTTGAATCATGTACTGAAGACTACAAATGGACTGGATGTCTGTTTGAGACTCTGGTATGCCTCGTTGTCGAAACTCTGGAATTCTTTGTCTCAGTTGTACGGAATACTCTCCGCTGGCACCTGTCAATTAATCCCAAATCTAACCGGAGAGGTTTTGAGGAATGCGAGAAAGATATCGACGTATTATTCAACCTTCTGCAAGCCCTCTACGTTTTGAACAGCAGCTGGTACCAATGGTTTGACATTGCAGAGAAGAAAATGTTAATTGACGAAGAGTTGTTTAAGAGCTACGCTTTCATTAATATGGTGAAAACCGGTTATAAAAGTACAAGATTGCCATGGATCATAAAAATGACGGAAATATGCCCCGTCGCTGTGAGTTCGGAAACGAGACTTGAATTATTTAGAGAAACATTACCTTTTAATAATAATAATGAAGAAATCTTTATTGTGACAAGAAGCGATGTGTTGAAAGAAGTTTCTGGAATTTTCAATCTCTGTATGGAACACACGACTTCTTGGGAGTTCGCCTTTTCAGGTGAAATCGGAAGTGGCCATGGAGTAACAAAGGAGGTTTATTCCATTTTGTCTCAAGAATTACAAAGAAACGACATCACACTTTTACCGAAACAAGACGGAGAAATATCTGCTAATAGAGCTACTCACAAAAACAAAGAAACACAGGAACTCATATTTCTCGGACAAGTAATGGCAAAGGTCATTCTGGACGGTTATTTGCTCGACATGCCAGTAACTGAAGAATTTTTCCAGAGAATAAGACCGCCGAAACACGCCCATCTAAGAAAGGATCATTACGATTTGCCACGAACATTCCCGCTTTTGAAGCCCATTTTCAATCAGTTAATATCTGTAAAAAGGAAAGTGGAAACCATACGATCGGAGGTCGGCCTTTCAAAGCAAAAGAAGAACGATTTAATCAATAATCTCACATTCGATGATGGAAGCTCATTCGATGACTTGTACCTCAACTTCACAGTTCCAGGCTCAGATGTGAAACTAATGGAAGGTGGACGAGACGTCATACTCTGCCCGACCAACATAGACTTGTATTTGGAGAAATTGCAGAGTCACAAGCTTCAGCTTGATTCCGAAAATGAACGTTATATCGCTTCGATCATGCATGGGTTCGATAAAGTCTTGCCTAATGGATCCATTGATTTGTTGCTTCCTGAAGATATAAAGAATTTGATCTTTTGCGAGCAATTCAAGAGATTGACTGAAGAAGACTTAAAGAAACACTGTGTTTACGACAGTTCACAGTCAGTGCAATTTTTATTCCAATGTTTGCAATCATTTGACAGTGAAGACCAAAAATCCTTCCTCAAGTTTGTAACCAGTACGCCATCTCTGCCCTTCGGAGGTTTGGCCAACTTGGACCCTCCTTTGGAGATATCAAGAATGATACGCGATCAACCCGATTCTTCTTTGCCAACCGCTGCCACCTGCTTCAATCATTTATACTTGCCAGACTACAGCAATTTAGAAGTAACCAAGGAGAAACTTTTGTATGCCATCCACGAAGGGACCAGAACATTTGACCTCGTCTGACACGGTACTAAAAGTACAAGATTGCCATGGATCATAAAAATGACGGAAATATGCCCCGTCGCTGTGAGTTCGGAAACGAGACTTGAATTATTTAGAGAAACATTACCTTTTAATAATAATGAAGAAATCTTTATTGTGACAAGAAGCGATGTGTTGAAAGAAGTTTCTGGAATTTTCAATCTCTGTATGGAACACACGACTTCTTGGGAGTTCGCCTTTTCAGGTGAAATCGGAAGTGGCCATGGAGTAACAAAGGAGGTTTATTCCATTTTGTCTCAAGAATTACAAAGAAACAACTTCACACTTTTACCGAAACAAGACGGAGAAATATCTACCAATAGAGCTATTCACAAAAACAAAGAAACACATGAACTCATATTTCTCGGGCACTACAAACACAAGTAAAGGTTGTTCTCTACCATGTGAACATGAAATTCTTGGCCGCAGATTTCGACAGTGACGAGACTAAAGTTCACCCCTACCCAAGAACTTCAACAATCAATTATCGTCAAGGTCTTGTGACTTCCATCGACGTCTTCTTCATCCTCCTGCATTCTCCTCTCTTCTCTGCTCAGCATCTCACCTTTAAATTAGTCAGGTAATTAATTAGCCGCTCTTCGTGTAGCTGGCAAATTAACATAAGAATTCCTGAGTTGATGTGATCTCATTCATGTGATCCTCTCTTGTCTTAATTGGACTGCGATGAGCAAGAATAGTCAATTGTCAATTAGCAATTACATAAAGATTAAAAAGTTAAAAACAAAAACTAAAATTTATGAAACTGGATCCTTTGAATAATGAATTTAAATCATTCAGTAACCCTCAGGTTCCGACTGTCTTCTGCGTTGAATTTATGTGGCGCTGAATTTAAATCTCATCGGTGTCGGTTATAACAATGTCTAATAAATAACGACCTCTAAGTTACCATGACAACACAAACGCATACACACAAATTCGCCAACATTGAAGATAATTCATTTTGGGTTTTTTTTTTGCAGAAACAGCGAAAACTTAGAACATCGAAAGTGTTAATTAAAATCCTTGCGTCAAAATAAAGATATTCTGAGAATTTGTTTTAAATTCCCGGCATTCATCAAAAACCACTCAAAATGAGGCCACGCATGGCCCCATATTCATGTGACGGTGTTTTTCGGTTAAGAAACCTTCAAACTGCACTGGAAATGAAAATTGTTTCTACAGAGTAAGGCGCTGTTAGGGGTTTCAACCCAAGCAAAAAGACACCGAGACACAATGATGTCATTCCCCCAACCGTCCGTCACAACCATCTTTCAGATGCACTTCACTATAGACTATCGTCCCGAACCAGTAAACAAGTTTAAAAGTAAACCTAATGCAAATAACTTTCAGGGATGGGCGTCTCTCATATATATACACACATGTAAATGTCAGTCTTGATCGATGAAAGCGATTGACTAACAACTCATCGTTACTCTCTCTCGGTTGGATTCCAAGTTTAAACGGTAATTTCTACTGCCTCAAAATGAGCTTCGCAAAGCCAATGACATTCCTGTTAGGTTCAGAGTCCGATAGCTTTTCGAAAATTTCTGTTTTATTTCACTGTTGAACTCATTCGAGATTTGCCTGCTGCAAATCTTCTAGAATCGGCTTCTAGAGGCTGAGATTTCGTGTTAGGTTTTTAATCAATCGAGCCTTGGAATCGAGTCTTTTGGTGAGAAGTCGAGTTGTATTCAATTTATTGTTCTCCATTTCGATAGGACGCTTGAATCTCAAGACGCATCGACGCGTGGCTCATCGAGTCTGGACTTTGAAGAGGCAATTCTAGATTGATATCAAAAAAAACCTCTGGTGAGCTAAATTTATCTCTTCCAATTAGTTTTTATCGAGTTGTGACAACAAATAACAAGAATGCCGACCAAAGCGATTTCACGAAACGAACTTGCATCAAGATGTCTTTAATCCCTTCTTTGCGTCCTTTCCGCCTTAGAAATCGAAAATGTCGAAAGGAGCAGATAAAATTGAGGCTTCGGAAAAAGAGAAGAAAGCTCTCAACAAGAACAAGAAAGGTAATTCAACCACATAAACTTTTCAATCCTAAAAAAATCTGGAAATCTCGATGAATCGCACGGGCAAGTATCACGTCACAGCAACAGCGAAACACACGACAACAAAATTTAAAAAAAAACATTTTAAGTCTCCATATGAATTCACATGTTCATTGAACTAGCCCCAAAACCAGTGGACACGTCTAAATACGAGGGTGCAGGGCAGAGTTTCAAAGCCAAACTTATCGGCTTCGAGGATGTCATCGAAGCCAAAGGTGAGAAGCTGTGTCAGGTGGCCATCGCCAAACTGAAGGCAGCAGTGCTGGCTCTTGGCGAGCACAAAGAGAAGATTGTCCTTAACCTCACAATAGATGGGATTTCAATCTACGACGAAAAGAAAGAGGTTTGTTCTATCATTTGCTTAAGATCTGAGCATGTCAATGGTGTAGTATCAAAGTTTCTGTATAACATACAAAGTGTTAAAGATAATGGAGTAGTTTTGAATATTCAAACAATAAGGAAGATCAATTGTCAAAAGTTCAAGATTCGAATCCACACGTGAATCAAAATGATAAACACAAACTCTTGACAGCATGAATTATGCTAATCATTCAAACCTCTCAGAGCTCTGATTGGTCTAATGCAAACCACTTCCAAATCAATCCAGGTGCTCCTACACCGTCACGAACTGAGCATCATCTCCTACGTGGCCAGGGACGTTGGCGATTCCAGGACATTTGCTTACATCATCAACGAGGAAAGCGGCAGGCATCGTTGCGTTGCAATCAAAACTGAAAAATCCGTAAGTGATAAAAGAAAAATATTCCCCATTAATAACATTAAAGCGACGTAACAAATTAATAACAAATTATTAACGAATGATCGCTTTGTAAATAAAGTCCTTATAAAATTTGTTTTTTAATGATTTTTTAAATGTTAGCTTTAAAATTTGATGGCACAAAAATGTTTTTAGGCCGACGTACCGGTGGCATGTCTGAAGGATCTTTTCCAGGTCTTGGAAGAAAGACGCAGCAAACCCGAAGATGGAGTTGAAGCGACAGAAGCTGTCAACGCCGTCGCAGAAGTCGCTGTCGCCGAAGAAGCCAATGGAACTCTTGAGAACAATGCACCTGTTAGTGGCCATTTTGTTTTTGTTGTCAAGCAACGTCATTGGATTTTTCTGTTTTATTTCTTGCTTCATTATTAATTATATCATTGTAATCGAGTTTATTGTATTTTCTAAACGCTCGCAATGTTTTCCTGCATACAGGTTGAGGTCAGCAAGAATTTGCTGAGTCTGGAAAATGATTTCTTTGGACTTGAACTTGTAAGTCTTTTTCCCATTCTGTGTCGATTAAAATCTCATTATTGTGGCTATTTATCAGTAAATTAACATTAACAGATACAAATAAAGTATACTTAAAATGATAAAACATTCAGCAACATTGAATATATTAATTGATTATACTAATCCGTTCCAAAGACTAACTAATTAAAACTCATTGGAGGCCGCTCCAGCGCCCGCAAAAGCACAGCCAAATTCGGATCTTACCTCCCTCCTCTTGGACGACGTCTTCGGTGTTCCTGGAGTGACACCAACTCCTACGGTAACGAATCCAAAGGACTCCATCAATTTGATTTCCTCTCTTCCGGCATCGCCTGTCAAACCACCCGTTGTACCCCAATACCAACAACTTCTTGCCAGTCAGGTTCATATATACATTCTTAGTAACGACATTAGAGTGAGTGACGTGAACAATTGTTTTCGTGGCCATGGATAAAAGGTTCAAGAACTTTAACATGTTTTAGTTTTCCGGTATGGAAGGCAATCTCTCCCCTATCCAAAATCCACCTTTCTCACCCAAGGTGCACCCCATGAGCCTGCCGTCACCATTCAAGCCAATGATGCAAGCCCGGAATGGATGGAGTTCCTTCGATGCTCCCTTGGCCGCTCCCACCCCTCACTTCCCCTCAGATCTCGTCTCCCCCATGGGTGCTGTCTCTCAGCAACCACAAACTCCTCAGAAGGAGACTCAAGTTGCTCAGACAACCTCGACACTCGATCTGTTTTCTGATCTGTCCTTCCTCAATAACTTGCAAAACCAGCCGGCCAAAAAACCAGTGACGAGAACGGACTTTGTAAAGGACCCGCCTAAAATCACGCTCATGGATTTGGTCGGCCAGAAGAAGGACCCGTTTGGACTTCCAATGCACTCTTCACAGCAACTCCTGTCCAGTGCTTCGGTTAGTTTCGATTCCGTTGACGAAAGCGACCGTGCTAGTTTCGCTGGCGACGCACCCGAAGAATCCTTTAGACAGAACTTCAACTCCCTACCCAGACAAGACGCCATCAACCTCTCTCTGCCCGAACCATCCACCCAGGCCCCTGTACCCCAAATGAGAATGAGTCACCTCGATAAATTGCGTTCTAGCAGTAGACCCTTAAGCATAGATTTTTCGGCCCAACGCTTCTCTATTTTCGAGGATAGACGCGGTCTTGCCGGACCAACTGAAATCAACTGGTTCAGTACCAGTTCTGAGACTGCCAAGCCAAGCCCTGCCCCAAGGGCTCGCCAGCGTTTTATGAATAACAATTAACCCCTTCTGCGAAAAGTCCACGATTGTCCAAGGTGAGTTTTAGGATCAGTTTTCATTGTCCCCTAGTGCCTGCTTGAGATCATGGTGTTGGTTTTCTGATTACCTTTTTTTTTTGATAATCATCCTAGATTTTTAATTATTCAAATTCGTTTCCCATTTGATAGATCTTTGAAGTGATTCAATGTTAATGAAATTTATGCCAAAAGTATTTTTCTGCTCTAGAGATTTAGTCTATTAATTATTCAGTAAATTTGTTTTTTAAAAAAGTCTATTTCGATACTCATTTGAACTTAGCACGGGCAGTATTACCAGGCGGCCTTTCATGCTCCGAATCCATTTTCCGACACAAACCCATTCCAATAACCTGTAACTAGTTTGGGTTAGGGAAAGAATCGTTTATAGTTATCGGCTGTCATTTATTTTCATATTTTTTTTCGAAGAACTAACGCTTAGCATGAAAACCATTTAACAAAAAGCAGACTTCTTGGGCCAACTATTGAATATTAGCGAAAATAGGATATAAGTCTACTTGGCACTAAAATTGGTGAATAATCATAAATTTTGAAACAATTATGAATTGTCTAAGTAAATTGAAAGATGAAATATGAAGCTACTTTGGCAAAGCACTTAGTTACGATTTGGGTCAGTTTTGCACTTGAACATGGCAGCTAATAAAGATTCATCGAATGTTTAATTTGTTAAAATTTCGTCTCACGAAGGGGGCGTTTGAAGGCTGTCCAAAGTACACAAATGCAATGTTTCACAAAGCTATGTTCATCTTTCTAATCTCAACTTGTTTCAAGTCGAATTTAAAGTGGCTTGTGTTATTTTATAAAGTCTTGTGCATGTTAGACATTTTGTTTTGCCCTGCTTTCGAAAAGTGCTTTAATTTTTTTTCTAAAATTTGCAAATGTGTTAATATCTTGCATAATTAAAATTTAAATATTTACTTTTTGCAGAGTGGCTGCGAGAAGAAGCGATGATTCAACCGTCTCTTCCTAACACACCTTTTGGAACGTTCTTTTTGAAAATTCAGCTAAAAAAGATCAAAATCTGATTTATCATGATTACAATTTCGCTTTAAGTCTGGATCTTGTGCCTGAAATATATTTTCCGAAATGCCGCATCATAAATTTCGTTCTGTGCGAAAATGTTGTGTCGCGTCTCCATTGTCGGCGTCGTCCAAAAATGAAAATTTTGGCCATCTTTCCTTCTGGTTGGCCGTGTCGTGTTTCTGGCAGTGTTAAGCTTTTGGGTTTAATAAAGTTTCTGTTCCAGACGGTTCCACAATGCCAGGATTTATTTCTTAACGGTTCAGCCTAGATGCATTTACTGAAATTTTTTGGAAACTCTTGACAAAGAGGAAAGTCACCATGTTACCGCGAGCATAAAATGTCCCAAACGGTCATTTAAATGAATAACAACTGGCAGCAGAAACAATATTTTGGACATAACTGCGGGACAAAATTGTCTGCCCTGCCTCCGTCTGTATGCCACTTAATGGTCACAACCCCAGCCCCTAATTCTAAAATCTCTGCTACACCTCTTAAATAATATCAGCATTTTCACTCGTATTTATCATCTAATCACCGAAATTGTCGAGACAATTCCACAATAAGTTTCTTATTTTACAATTTACCTTTTGAAAAGAAGTATGTAACTATAAACCATTGTTTAGACAGATCAACAAATATTAGTACATCACAATTTTACAAAATTAAGTTACACCCTTTGAAAAGCGAATGCCATGTCATTTTACTAATTACAATTAACTTCTAATGTAATCAAAGAGTATTTAATTATGAAATTTAGGAAAGCGAATCAGGCATTTTTGTTCCTCAAGCGAGTTTTTTCTGGAGGTCTTGCCGAGGCGAGGCTGCCTTCGCTTTTGTCTTCCGGAGTTTCGGAGATGGTTTCCATCTCCTCACCGCTGGTGAGGCACCCATCTGCCGCTACCCACACCAGACCCCACTTGAGATTGGTGAGCATCAACTTCAAGGCTTTTGTCCACTGCTCTTCAGAGTTCAAGAGCACCCTGATTGAGAATGAGATTTAAGAGAGGTGACTGAATGAAACGACAGATTAATGTGTAAATGCATAATAGGTAATATGATACAGTTAATAATAATAATAAAAATAATAAAATCATTATCATCATCATAAAACAAGCGACACAAACTTGATGGTATACTGGATTCCGGTCTTTGAGTCCTGAATTCGACCGCTGTCCATTTTGTAGGGCATGCAGCAGTCCGGATTTCTCTTCTCCAATTCCTCTTTGAACTGTAAAATAAAATAAATATAATAAATAAATCGTTCACTGATTTCAGATCTAAATTCAGATGATTGCGATTGTTTGTTTTGACAGTGCCTATGACAGTCTAGTTTTAAATACGGTCGATGCAAATTTTGACGTAACTTTGACAAGATTTTTATCAAATGGTTTATGGTTTTAAAATGAAAAATTTCTATTTATATTATATCTATGTTATCTATCAGTATTAAAGATACCTGTTGTAAGCACTCGAGAAATGCAACCATGCCATCATCAAATCTAAAAAGAAAATTCAATTCATTGACCAACAGGAAAAGAACCACATCTAACCTAACATATCACATAATAATACATAATAATATCACATAATAATCAAGAAAATTAAATAACAATATATAACTTCTTAATATTAATTATCAGAATTCGTTTGAATTTCAAATAAAATAGTCAAAATCACAATTTCGACCGACTTCGTATCCCAGAAAAACTTGAATCCTCCGTTCCCATAGAGTGGAAATTCTTTGTTCTTGTCCGTCAGCGATTCTATGTACGAGCGGTTGCCATAGGGAACGATCTTGTACCTTAGTTAACCGATTAAAGCTGACGTGATCAATTAGCTAAATACATAAACAGCATAAACATAAACATAATTCCATTTTAATAATTAGAATTAAACCTTTATAGATTTGGCAATAGCATAATATTGTAGTGAAGGCTAATAATAATAATAATAATAACTTGAATCCTATAATAATAATAATAATTGTAATAATAATAATAATTAATTACTTCTTGAAGGTGAGTCCGATGTTGTTGGCGAGCGAGTGCAGAAGGAGTGCGGCCTGACCCCAACCGGCATTGATTTCATTCCAGTCGACCTGTTTAAACATTTCAGTGTTAATAATAATAATAATAATAATAATAATAATAATAAGTATAAATGTATAATAACCAGTCCAAAATTATGCATAATATAATTTATTATTATTATTTTGGTTGAGAAGTGCTAGTTGATAAAAGATGCACTCCTTTGAACTCGCATTGCCTACCGGAACGCTGGGGAGCCTCCCCATCCTGAAGCCGTTGATTGTCCCGAAGTGCCCCTCGTGCCTTGACGTGCATCGATGTATTCAATTATATTATTAATAACAATATCAATATTATTTAATCAATATTACATAATTACTGGAATGGTCTCTGTAATTTGTCAATGTAATCTCTTAAAATCCCAAAAGACATTAATTCTTGTGGACACAGAAAATGTAAACCTACTCGCACTCTGCCACCTTGGATGGAATTTTATATTTTCCCAGAATCATTTTTTGTGCATATGTTAATGGCTCAGAGCTTAATTGGACCACGAGATTATAAATGAAGAAATGCAATGTCAGTTTAATATAGATATTTAATAATAATAATAACAGTAATAATAATAATAATGACAATAATATATTACATTATTAAAATAATAATATACAATATCTAATGTATTATTATTATTATTAACTGGTTAAGTGGTAATTAAAGAAATATATCTCGACTCACCAAATGTGGAATGTTACGTTGAAGACGTTGGTCTTGGTCAGCCTCTCCAGTTGCTTGCTTGCATACCTGAGCTGGCTGTCAACTCTGAAAGGTTTGAAATTTAAATTTAAGTTTCAAAAGAATTATTTAAATTTACTAATATATTTACTAGTAATATTAATATTATTAATATATAATTATATATTATTAATAATATTAGTAATATTAATATTACTCAACTTCTGCTTCTCATTAATCTGATTAACAAAATCAGTTATTAAAGTTTTATTTTAAAACAAATTTTAATAAAATCAAAATGGCATCATCTGCCGGATGACTCACCCCTTCTGCGCATCTTCGTATTCAAATAGTTGCCTCTTGTATTCCTCGTACTTTTCGTGGTACCTTCATTTGACGATGACATTGGTTAATTAATTAATAATTAATAAATAATAATAATAATAATAAAAACAATAATAATAATATTTAAAAACAATAATAATAATATTTAAAAAACAATAATAATAATATTTAAAAACAATAATAATAATATGTCATTTATATAGCCCCGTGTTCGTGATCCAAAGGGCGCTGAAAATAATAAAACCCAAACACCTTCATTCAAATAATTGTTCCATATCTGAGCACATTTGTTTTTAAATTACTGATGGTTATTAAACAAATTTGTATCAGTGGTATTTGGATGACCCTTTAATTTAATTATATATTATATCTATTGCATTTAGCTTTGGTAGACAAAAAGGAACTCAACACTTCAGTCATCAATAACCATCATCATCACCATCACCAGCATTATAATACAATCATCATCATCATCATCACCAGCATTATAATACTATCATCACCACCATCAACACCATAATACTATATCATCACATCAGAGACCTTGCACTTTCCTCTTTCAGTTTGACTGCAATCTTTTTCTCCTTCGCCAACTCCTCCGTGGCGATCCTTTGCTTCTCTTCCACCTCCGCCATCTCCTTTTCCACACGAGCCTCTTCCTCTTCCAGCTGAAAAAAGTGAATTCAAGTCGTTCGATTTTGATATGACGACGATGCCTGAGCATCAAAATGTTGCGATTGTTTCTGAACGTATCGAGGAAGACTCGATTTAAGTCGGACGAGATTTTAAATTCCAACGACATTTACAATGGCTTTGAGATTTAACCTAAGAATCGTGGCTGAATATTTTTAATAGACTTAATACATTTAGAAGTAGACTTGATTCATGTCGAATTAGGAACTTAAATACTAGCTTTTCGATGTCAGTAACATTTCTCGAAATTTAAATTTAATTTATTTATCTATTATTAACTTATTATTAATTTATTTTATTAATTTATTATATAAATTATTATTATTAATTTATTTATTATTAAATTTAAATCTTTGAAATTTAACTTTAATAGATCTGTGTACTATTAAACAACCTTTTACCTTTTTCAGTTCTTCATCCAACTTGGAACAATTTTCTTCCTCGGTCGTGGAATTGAATTTCTCGAGAAGTTTGCTGTTGGAATTAATTTGATTTTTACCACCATTTAATATTTAATATTTAATTAAATGACTAAAATATTTAAGTTGTGTAATTAATCATCATTTAATTAATAAACAATCACTAATAAATCAATATTATACTGATGAGTGCAAGACACTCGAACCTATATTTCTGGTATTCGCTTTGAGCCTGACTCAGTTGCTGATCCAATTGGTCAAGGAGGTTGTCTGTGCATTCCTGAATTAATAATAAATAATAATAATAATAAATAAAAACAATAATAATGATTATTATAATAATAATAATAATAAATAATAACAATAATAATAATAATTACTATTATTATTATGTCAATGCCGTTATTATAATTTTCATTAGCGAGTTATTATTATTATTATTATTATTTTTATAATATCATTGTGATAACATCTTCACTACAATTATTATAACAATCAATGTCATCATGTCGCACAAGAATGATGACGTGAAAGATAACGTTTAAACGACTTAGGCATGGATGTTTAACCAGATTTAAAACATTAAACAATTTTAAAACAAACAACAACAACAACCTCGCAGAGCGGATGATCAATTTCCGTGCGTCCGGATAGAAAGTCAAACAGGTGGCACATCATCTGGAAAAATCATTCATTTCTTTTAATCGTTCACATTACAAATAGCCCAAATTTTAAATTTAATCTGATCATTTATTTAGTTATTATTTCTAATTTATTGTACAATTTAATCAAGGAAATATTATTATTTCTAATTTATTGTGCAATTTAATTAAGATTATGTTATTTAATCAAGCAAATATTCCAAGAGGTCGTACCGTCATCTTTCTGCTCAAAACCTCTTCCGTCTGGACTTCTGGTATCCCGACTATGGTGAAATCATTGCAAAGGTCGGTCGAATTGTCGAGATGTCGATAGCTAGGCAGGATTTTTATCTCTGCAGACGCATCTTTGACTGAAGAGAATGTCTGCTGAATCTGGATGGATTAATTTTTAAAATTAATGGCATTAAAGATAAGATAAAATTATTTTAATTAAGCTTAAAATTGAAGTTGTATCATTTATTTATTGCTTAAAAGTAGACCATTTACCAGGCTGCAAAATACCTGGCTATCAGATGATGATGCTTGAGTCTGGTCATTTTGAGTAACAAAATTGACATTGTTTTTGTTGGACATAACTGCACATTTTAAGAAAAGTTAAGTAAAATAAAAATAATTTATCATGGTAAGGAGTTTTATGTTAACTATACTAACACTCGCTAATCAGCTGATTGTTTTCTTGGATAGATGGATCTAATTTGAGAGGTTGTGAACATTTCTGGCAAATAAAACTCACTAAGGGCTTTGAGTTGCCAGGCATCTTAAGTTAAAAGTCGGTATTTTGTAAGCGAACTAACTTCGGCTTCTATTTGTTTACTTTCATTGTAAAGTACAGACATCAGATGTTTAAAAAGGAATGAAAAATGTTAATAAAAACTTAAATTTTTAAAAGTATTATGTACAAAAGTATAATTTGTATTAAAATAAGTTTAAAAACCGGTGGCTCTGCACACTTAATAATATATTAGGGTCGAATAAAGGTCCAAAATTCCAAACGATCCCGAAAATATTAATATGAACACTGGACTTAAAGCCCTATTGGGCCATTCATCTTATTAATTGATATAATTAATTTGGTGATCTGGAATGATGACATTTTCATGATAATTTTTTTTGCTTCTTATCTCAAGAAGGAGAGCAATGGTCAATCAAGAGGGTCGTTTAGCACAATATTAATTCCTGGAATAACAACAGTATTGCATAACCAATTAGACCAAGAGGCGCGGACGAATCTGTTTAGATTTGGGAATCGAAATCGAATGTAGCGTAGAGCTTTGAGTTGATTTGAATTGGATTTAATAATGGCAGAAGTCCAAGGAGCTTCTGAGAGTGAAACAGAAAAAATTGCTTTTAATCCTCCTTTATATGTACAGAGGGATATGAAAATTCTCGAATTATTAGAGGGAAACGCAGATATCGTGAGGGTTCGTCATTCAATTGCTTTTGATTTTCAAACTTCACCGATGCTTTCAATCTCTTTTGTTCAAGGTGTTGGATCTCGGCTGCGCAGAATGCCGGTTGATCAAAAAGCTGAAGGAAATTCATCACGTGGAATTCATTTGCGGCATCGACTTGGAAAAGACTCTGTTGGAAAGTTGTGCTCACACATTGGCTCCCATTCCGTGGAACTCGTTGTTTCCACGATCGAGACCTCTGAAGATTGTTCTCCTGCATGGAAGCATGCTGGAGGTGGATGAGATCATGCAGGGCTGTGATGTCGTTATACTATCTGAAGTGTAAAGTGATTAAATTGCTATTGCTATTGCTTACTCTCTAGTTTTCTCAGTAGGATTGGATAATATATATATATATATATATATATATATTGCTCTTTTAGCATAGAACATTTGGTCAGCGAGGATCTTGAAAAATTGCCGGAGGTCGTGTTTTCTTTGTTGAGGCCTCGAATGTGCATCGTGACGACTCCCAATGTTGAGTTCAATGTGGTGTTCGGAAACATGTCCGGTAAGTTTCGACACTTTGACCACAAGTTTGAGTGGACGAGGAGAGAATTTGAAGAATGGTGAGGGATTTATTGAGGCATTACAATAATAAAGTTAAACTTTTATCTTGATTTGTGCTAGATAGGATTCTGGTAATAGAAATTCCAATCTTACAATATTTTATTTTATAACAAGTTTAGCTATAAATTTGTCTTTTTTAAATTGTAATGTAATATTGAAGGTGCACGAACGTAACACAAAGCTACCCATATTCGGTGGAGTTTGACGGGGTGGGTGAGCCTCCATCCACCCATCCAAATGTGGGTTTCTGCTCACAGGTTGCTGTTTTTAGGTCGGATTTGGTCTCCAGGGATTTAACTCCAGTGCATTTCAAAAGTTTTGCCATTCACGATATGGTTAGTTTCAATATAATAATAATAATAATAATAGAGTTGCAAGACTGTTGATGTTTGTTAAATAATGTTCTGTTGGTATTGAATAGACACTCGTGCAAATACATATTTGAGTCCATTCTGTTACTACATTACTGTAATCCATTATTGTTGTTGTAAGGAGCATTTGTGGTGCCATAAATCTATCAAATACTGGTATTTTGTAATGCATTTTGGAGGTCAGTACGGGAGTAATCAGATTTTTGAATCAGGGTTTTCACAAATTTTGGATTTTCATTTAAAATTGAAATAACTTAAATGCTTAAATGATGCTATCGAATGAATAACGAAAGGATGTGACATGATAACTTTTCTTAACATTGCACATAATTTACATGATTAGTAGTTATAATCTATAAAACACTAACACGTACTACTGTTAATGACTTTAACATTCTTTAACTCCTGCAGGTGGCACAAATCATCTACCCGCATGCAGATTGGACGTTCCTCAAGAACAGAGTCATCAGTAAAATTTATTTGATTCTCGAATCGGAAACATCCATCTTGGGGGATTTTGATGAACCCCCTTCTAGGCCTGGTTTGTTAAATGTTTGGCTGAAATAAAACCATTCATTCATTCATTCATTCATTCATTCATTCATTCATTCATTCATTCATTCATTCATTCATTCATTCATTCATTCATTCATTCATTCATTCATTCATTCATTCATTCATTCATTCATTCATTCATTCATTCATTCATTCATTCATTCATTCATTCATTCATTCATTCATTCATTCATTCATTCATTCATTCATTCATTCATTCATTCATTCATTCATTCATTCATTCATTCATTCATTCATTCATTCATTCATTCATTCATTCATTCATTCATTCATTCATTCATTCATTTGAAAAAACCATGAAAAGGTTTAAAATAATTTTTGAGTTAACTTTTGAGGTTATTGTGAGAATGGTCAGCTATTTGTTGCTTATATTTTAGTTAAATTTTTTAAATATATTAAAACTATTAGTCCTGAAATTAAATTCATTGGTCCTAAATTTCAGATGGTTATAATTCCTGGAGACATGATGATAGAATTTATGTCTCCTTTGAAAAGTTAATGGAGAATGAAACAATACAAAACTATTTTGGGGATGTCAATCTTTTGAGGTCGAGTGGCTGTGACATTGTAACAATTATTGTGTTCTCAATTATAAATAGTTAATTATTTTGGCGTCTTTGCAGGGAATTCCTTGAAGAAAATCATTTCAAGTTGTTTGAGGAAAAGTATGTGATATACGACGTTGGTACACCAAGTTCTGATGAAGACCTTTATGGTGATGAGTAAATCGATCAAATATCACGAATGTTATTAAAATCACTTGTTCGCCTTTTTTCGAAAATTTTTACACATAATATTCAAATTGAGTTTATTGCCGAAGTGGTGGCCAAATTGATGTAGTACCATTGTAGCGCTATAGAAATCGGACCAAATAGGGTGGTTAAGTAAAGTGGTGTATGAGCAGGCATCGGGCAAGTACAACCCTTGAAGCCGACCGGACATACGCCACTCTAATCAACCGAATTATTATTATTATTAACCCGGTGCAGCTTTCAGAATTTTTTTAAAACTACGTTTTCCGTGGTTGGGCCTCGCGCTCCGATGAAAGCTGGTGAAGGCGTTTGGTAATATTAAAACAAATCTGAGCTTGGAACTCAAGAAACTGAAATTCTGACGTCGTAATTTGAGAACATAAACAAGGCTAAAAATCAATAATAAATTTACTAGCATCTTTGTAAACAGGGTTTTAGATGTAAACACTCGTGTTTAAGCGATAATTAAGTAATCGGACTATTTGTGAAACTAATGTCTCCTCCGCGTAAAAAATTGAAGAAATGTTCACTTGAACACAGTTCCAATGCTTCCGAAATAGATTATTGGTTCGTATATTTTATGAGAGTCTACCGATCACAAGCTTGAAGAATAATTATGACTATTAATAACGATTCCATAAAATATTTTTGAATCTACAGCTCTGAACTGACGACTGATGGAAAACAAATCCTGTTTTTGAAAGAAAATGTGAGCAAAGCTATCGAGGGCATGGGCATAATACAATGCTTGCATGGATGTATTGAAATTTATGGTGCTAAGCTCACGCCAACGAGCAGGCCTTGTCGATTCTATTCCTTTGGTGACCATAAATTACTGACGATAACAGCATTGCCATCAGATGGCAACACAAGCATAAAAACAGTCCGCAAGACGTTGAAAAATTTCAATGTTGATTGTGACAAAGTTAATCTTTTCAATGAAAAAAATAAGTCATCTTCTTTGAGCATTGCTCTCCTTTCTAGAATAACAACAGAATTCAATTTCTTGGGGGATATAGAAAAATTCAGTCATCTCTCTCAACCTCGGGTCATCAAAGTCTCAGAGAAAAGCAACGATTGCATCTCTTTTTCTGATGAATATTTGAATATTTGTTGTGATTGGGAGAATTCACTTAATAAAGGTCTGAATATTTCTCTTCTGATATTTTTACAATTACATTTTTATTATAGTTAATGCCCAATATTTAATGTAAAACTTTAAATTTCTCAGATAAGCCCCCGATTTTGTTGCTGTGTGGTGGCAAAAACACAGGAAAGTCTAGTTTGGCTCGTTTCTTGCTAAACAGGGCTCTAAATCAGTGAGTATCATTTTAAGCTTTGAGCATAATATAATTATTTCATAATTTCTTTTCTCTTAATGATTTAAAAATAAAATTAAACAAGCAAATGATAATTATTCCTCCATCTTTCCATTGTTTTCATCCCAAAAATTGTTTCACTCACCGTTATGTGAACTCTGCCCTGAGGAAATATCCTGAGGAGATGAATGATACTAAATGCTATCATGATATTATTATAATAACAATATCAATAGTAACATACATAATTTGTATTACTACATTTTATCATTCAGAAATTATTTTATGTTGTAAAATATTTATTCAAGGTTGGAGAAAGTGGCATTTATGGAGTGCGATGTCGGTCAAACAGAATTTATTCCTCCAGGATGTGTGGGGCTCAATTCCATCCATGAACCCATCTTAGGCTGGTTTTTATATTTAAAAAAATAAATGTCTTAAACAGATATTAATTAATTATTAATATGTGACTGGAAAATACGATCAACATTGGTAACGCTTCGATTGTAGGACCTCCTTACAGTCACCAAAGGAAACCTGAAGTGTGAGAAATTAAATACATCATATTGAAATTAATTTGATATTTCAATACGAGACAATATTTATTCCTTTGAAAGGATGTACTTTGTTGGAACAACAAATACTAAACTGAATAGCATTCACTATCTCGAATGCATCAAGTCTGTGAGTGACTGCTACAGAAAAAATTATTCTCACCTTCCTCTCGTGGTCAACACGATGGGTTGGTCAAGAAGTAAGTGGAACTCATCCATCATGTCATCAGTTTCAAACTGAACTCATCTTCCAAAACTATTCTCAGATCTCGGGGTGAGTATTTTAGCCAGGATATTGGAGATCGTTCGACCTTCGAAGGTCATCCAACTGAACGGACCTTCCTCGAGAGATAATTTCCCCGACATGACCCCGGCATTTGTCACCGACTTGTCCGCCGGTCTGACTGATTACTATCCTTTCCATGTAAGTTTCTCATATGAGGCCGATATCAAAGACGTTTCTATTTTAACGATTTAAGACGTAAAAAGTATTCTTTTCTTGAAAATTAAATGATTCTGAAATCCGTGTTCAAATTGCGTTCAATTTTTTAGAGTCGCTCGTCTAACGTCGAACGCTCGGAATATTCCTGGCACTCGCTTCAAATTCCCTTCGAGCCGACCTCGTTAGTTTCCATTGAAAAGTTGGTTTAAATTGGATATTTTCAATTTAAATTGACAGATAAGTTTTATTGCAGATCATATTCTAAGAACATCACAGCAGCTGATTTCAGAAGCCTCTCACTGATGTCGTATTTCATCAATGGTAACAAGTCATCGTCTGGCATTGAAGATGAAGACAACTCAGATGAAGGCGTATCTTCTTACACGCTATCTTTTAAAAAATTGTTCCTGCATTCCTGCTCCAAGAATGTGCCGAAGCATTTGCTCGTTGAACTATTTGAAAAGAGCGTCTGCTCTCTCTGCATAATAGGGAGCGATTCAGTTAGATCTTCTAATTTCTTTGGATATTTTTGTGACATTTATTTAAACAACTTTCGTATCAAAACTTTAAAGTGATTTTAAAATTTTCAGGTCAAGAATTTGAAAACGGATGAGTTACCGATGATGTTGAAAGAAAATCCTAAATGCAGAAGCTTAGGCTTAGGTGAGGAATATTAGTCATGTAATAACTTCTATTTGCAATCATTGTTATTGTTAATAATATTATTATTATTATTAAATTTCGACTTCATACACATCATGTGCAACCTCCAGGCTACGTCCACTCTGTGTCCATAGAGGAGGAAACTCTGAACGTGATTACAAACATCTGTTCTTCGTTGATGCAAGAAATCAATTGCCTGGTCTTGGGCACAGTTGAACCACCCAAGATGCTTCTTAATCCAAACGAAAATGTGAGTAAACAAAAACACTTAGCAAATCCCTAAGTCCATTGAGCCACATAAACTCTGCCAAGATAGACTATCTATCAAATAGGTATAATCATTCTAGTCCTCATTATTAATGTCCCAAACCAATTAATTTATTGCTTATTGTCTAAATTGCTTTTAAATGTCGTAATTAATTAATTAATTGTCAGACGCCCTCAATCGGACTACCCTACCTCGACTACCCCCTCAACCTCTTCGGTGTTGCACCCCACAAAGCCAAGGGACAAAGCGTTGCGCGCGCAAGGCCTCAAAAGCGAAAGTCGATAGACTGATTATGACCGACCAATTACAATTATTAATTAATTATTTATTGCCAACATTGCTTGAATTGCGTTCTTTGAGTTACTCACCTGGCTGACATCAGAAAATCAGGTACATCAACCTGCATTTCTGGTCCGAATACCTGACCGTGATGATTACTTCTTGTGGATAACTATTTATGTCGGGCCAAAAATCTCATTTACGTTTTTCGAAATAATTTTGAAAATTGTTGGTTCAGATGATAAGCTGCTCTGAATGACCTGGTCGAACTCAACGTTTTCAGAGCGCCAAAATTAACGAATAAAATATTAATTAGAATTAATATAAAGAAATAAACAAAAAAGACGCATTTAATGCAAAAACAAATCACTCGGACGAACTTTAAATTAAATTTGAACAAATATTTACCTATAACCATATAAACAGTATTTCAGCTCGTAAATCTACCACGATTTACGAGGCATAGGATGTAGGCATAGGACAACAAAGATGACGGCAGCTGAAATGAGGTTAATGATATGAAACGAGGTCGCTGGCAGCTAAAACAATGCAGACGGTGGACTAGAAAAAGGGCAGGATACAGTTTTTGTGCTGACAGAGCACACAATCAATGGCTGGCTGGCAGGTCCTCGAGCAGGCACATGATATTGTTCAAGCACTGCACAGAAGCGAGATTGGCCTCGGAGGAGAGCATGACGAAATTCAGAAAGCCGTGGGGGAGATCGGGGACCATGTGGAGGTCCACCGGTACCCCGGCGTCCCTCAGTCTTCGTGCCAGAGTGATCGAGTCATCGAGGAGAGGATCCAAGTGGCAAGCCTGGAATTGATTAAAGAATTATAATAGTTTTAAGGAAAAATTAATCATAATAATAATTTGATGATTATGATTACGAGCTAAAATGATCTTTCCATCGTTTTCATTGTAAAAATTGTTTCACTCACCGTTATGTGAACTCTATTTAACGTCCTGAGGAGATCGTCGGGAGCCAAGACGGGAGAAATGAAAGGCGAATCACCAGGATTGTTCTTCAACGATCTCGCCATTGGGCTGACCTGAAATCAAAAAGTTCAAATCTTAAACCTTTAAGCCAGGGGGATAATCGAAGACAGATCAATAAAAAAAACTGTTTAAGATAAGAAAACTAAAATACCTTGAAAGTCTTGAGTTGAGCATAAGAGGCAACAACATTGGAGAGGTGGATTTCATTCGTTTTCATAGCTTTGACCGAAGTCAGGGAACGTCCTTCTGAACCCGCGTCGTCCGAGAGGTCGTCGGAAGACGTCAACGTTTCATTCCCGAGGTATTCCTCGCATTTGACGAAAGCATTGTTTTCTCGAATCATTCTTTTACTTCTACGGAGGTTGACGGATTCTCTGTTCTTGTTCGGTGAAGTTTCGAAGAAGCCAGAATCGTTTCTCTTGTGGAGCATCGTGCCGGAGGGATTGAACATTTGGGATGCAAAGTTGTACGAAGGTTTTACCAGTCCCAACCCAGTCACGAAAGATGGCGACATGGAAAAACACGAACGAGGAAGAGGCGGAGTCGAGCCCGGTCGGCAAGGAACGTCGTCATCCAGCTCGTCGTCTGCACACTCCCCCTCGCTCGGCTCTTCGAATCTCACGTCGGAATTGGAGCAGTCTGCAGTTCCCAAGTAAGCTGAAATGCAAGCAATAAAACATTTTGAAGTAGGAAAGAAAAAAATCATTTTATAGTATAATACCGAACTACCCAATCTCAGACGAGAGTAAAAGACAAATCATAAAAAATGACAATATTTGGTCAACCAACCTTGGAGGCAGACTGAAAGTATTCCGAGCGGAATGAGTGGATCCATGATGGCCAGCATCCTCGACGGTCCGGGCTTGTACTGGATCATCATGGACCCGTATATCGGGTACACTCCGTCGGGTCTCCTGACCCCTCTCTGGGCAGCCATCAGGCCCACGCCAACGGCCAGGTTCCCTCCCGCACTGTCTCCGACTACCACCACCTTTTCTGCTGTCGAACCTGAAAAAGGAATTTAACAATGCAGGCTAAAAATAGACCACTCGTGTAGCAGGCGATAAAGATGAGTTTGAAATACGAGCACTTGAAATGCAGTCGAGAATGAATCAACTTGGCAGACATATTGAAATCTGCTGCTCACACTTTTTTTTTTAAAGGATGTGGTTTGTAAATGTCAAAGTGATAAAAAAAAGCAAAACCTAGCAAGCTCGAATTCTTGAGGGCCCAACAATAAGCAAAGAAAGCTTCCTCGAGCTGGTAGGGCGCCCTAAACTGGGGTGCGTGGCAGTAATCCACGGATAGAATCGGGACGTTGGACCGTACCGCCCAATCTCTCAGATAGACCTAAAAGATTAAGATTATTGCCATCATACATTTCTGCTCATAGCTGGATACAAATAAAAAAGTACATTAATATTGATATTAATAATGCTAATAATAATTAGCTGATCTGGCATGTACCTCTCGAGAATCCCACAATTTGAGAAGTTCGTGGAAAGAAATTATGCACAAATACTCAATGACATAATCACTGCCTTTTTAATGTTACTATTATTATTATCATTATTAACATTTAGGATTTAAATATTTAGGAAATGTAATAACAATCTACAAACCTCGTGACTCGCTGATGATTGGCCGACATAACCTCCGCCATGGAGGTGTATGATGAGGTAGGGAGACTTGACCTCCTTCTGACCTTTCCAAGACTGGTATAAACAACCAAACCTCGAAAGACATGACTCCTGTGAGCACATAAGAGACAGTTGGTTTCATCTCATTTAAAGACAACAACAACAACAAAACATCTTTAAGCCAATAAAGTGCCTAGATATTGTTTCATCTCAGATATCATTACTCGAGTTGTGAAACTATCATTAGCCTGCTACTATTAGGGTTGCTCTACTTGAGAGATTCATATCTCAGCTATTTAGATTTTGAAAATCACAATCATCATTAGCAGCACGAATTCTTGAAAGCAAACTGAAAGTAATGAACCTGTCCGCTCCTCAACTTGGAAGAGAGCAGTCTGACCGAGACGTGGTCTTTGACTTTGCAATCTATTCGTGGGTTCTTGTAAAGACGAGGGTTCACGGGTTTAATCTTTGTCATGGCGTCGGACTCGGAGGATGGCAACTCGAACTAGAGAATTGAAAAAAAAATCGGTTTACAAAAATGAATAACCCCAAATTCAAAGTCTTTTCTACAAAAATTAAATATAAATAAAACGATGAGTATGATTGTAGTGGTAGATAGCATCCAAGATTTATAAATTAGGGGCAAATTTATAGTTATAGCCATGCTGTGGCTAAGATCTTATAACAAATACTGATGAAGCAATCAAATCAGATTGTTTCACAAAAGATATTTAATCGAGTTATTATAAAAAGAAAATCAATCACTATAAGCTCAAAAATCATTAACAACTTATAGACCTCCTCAAAAGGAATGTTCATGATGGAATCCACAACCACTGCCGGACATACGAGAAGGCTCAGCTGAACCAGAGTCGGATTGTCGGATATCGACCAAAAGCTCTGGCAGAAGTCAACGTCGCATTCCCTCGTCAGGGCCGATATCTGCTTCGCTCTCTCTTCGATGTTCCCGAAGTATTTTTTGGCACTCAGGATTCCGGATGCAATCTTCATGATGCGATTGGTCTTTGGAAAAACCTTGCCATGGCATGCCATGGCTTGGTTTATGACAGTTAGGGGTCTAATCATTGAAGGGGCATACTGGAAAGCAAGACATCTGGAATAATAAATTTAATAAGTTCCTTGATATCACTGATTACTTAATCAAGGTACTATAAATATTTCATCAAATTAAGTTTATACCTTCCATAGAAACACTCAGGATTTAATGTTTCAAATTCATACATGAGTGCAATGGATGATGCATATTCATCTTCTGTCAAATTGATCTCATCAGGAAACAAGTCCTTCTCATTACAAAAGGCACTCAATCTTTCCATGTAATAGAAGCACGCTCTCAATTGGCCTAAGACGATGACAAATTCCTCTAATGTGGCAAAATAATCGCTATGTTTGAAGAACCAGGACTCCTTATAAATAGTTATCGATCTGATAATCTCCAAAATTTTAAGGCAGCACTTGCGAAATATTGTCAATAGGCTGTGGTAGCCGTTGGCCTGAAGAGTGGGCTTGAAATCGTAGACAGGAGCGATCAGAGCTATCCGTTTGACGCTCGGTTTCGTGGCCTCCAAGTGTTCTAAAAGGCGTCGAAGTATGGTTTCCATGTGCTGCCCCATCCATCCTAACCGAGGATTCTTGAAAAAATGTATATTGACCGAGGCAAGTTCTCGAATTTCGTCAACCAACTTGAAGATACCGCTGTTCTCCGCATACACTCCCTCGTCGCTGACAAGATGAACCATCTTGCAAGTTTTGGCGAAAACCACTAGATACTGCTGTTACCGTAGAAACGTTCGTTGTTATTTCAAAAGAAAGTCGTCACGAAGCACCTAATTCTCAGAAAACACTGATCAAAAACAAAAGCTCATCTGCTCATATTTATGTAAATTATAAGTTTCCCAGTTGACTCCGCCTATCCTATCACCAACCAACCAAAAGCGTACTTACAAGAACGACAAAAAGGACAAGATTTATATTTCTGACGTACAAATTTATTTTAAAATGACAACAACTCAAACAATGAAAAAGATATCCATTCAAAGCTAAATGTACAAATACGTAAGACCGTTTTTCACACCACCTGATTTTGGGGCGTGTGTTAAAAACATTGACTCCTCCCCATCAGCGGATCGTGCCACAAAGAATAGTTTTTAACATGCAATATTAACTTAATTTTTAATTAACTACGTTTTCACTTAATATTAACTGTCCCGTTAAGTTATAAAAACACGTAATTTAAATGCGTATCTAATAAAAACAACGTAAATTAAATTTTAAAATAACATGGACAATAACGGTTTTCACTCAAAATATTTATTTCCAAAATGACATAATTTAATTTAAATAACAATTTCTATGTAACTTTCAAAACATTTGTGAATCTGTTAGGAATAATTTTTCATTTATTCTGTTTTCTCTAACTTTCTCTTTTATATTAAGATTAATTTGTTTCAAGACGGATTGAATCCGCCAACAATCGACAATAACACTAGAAAAATAAAATAACGAAAACTGAAAAAATAATTAAGAGAAGGTAAACGAATTTAATGAAATCAGTTTAGATAACTGGAGTCTTTTGCTTTTTGTGGATGATTTTCCACCTGATCCCATTGATGACGAGGATGAAGAAGATGAGAAGTAAGGCTAGCAATGCTATGGAAACGCCGGCATTCTTTCCGACTTGATAGTCTTCGAATAAATCGATGCCTGTTGATTATTAATTTAAATTAATAATAGAAGACATAATAAAGTTAGAGGTGCTAAAATTTTGTGGGGAGACTGCTTTCTAACTTCTCAATTTATATTGTTACATGATGGCCTCAAGCCGTCTTTAAGTCAGTTTGAATGCATATATGAATAGAAAATACGTTCCGAGTTGGAACTCGCTTAAACCGATTAGAACCCGATCTTCTTCAGTCCGATGCAAAATTTTGAGTTGCGAATCAAAAAGAACCCACTAAAACCGGTTAACACATCTCACGCACACACATCCACAGGAGGATACACATCCACGCAAGGATAATTTATCAGTTAAATACTTTCAGTTAACTATGTTCTGGGATTTCAGTCCAGCTTTCTCTGAGGGACAGGCTCTTGCTCGATTTTATGAGATTTTTGCCAAAAGGCGGTTGGGGAGTAAAATAAATGTTTTCTTACAAGTAAAATAACAAACAAAAACAAGAAAACAATATTAACTGATTTTCTCAGTTATTAAGTTTTTTCTTATTTTCCAAATATTGGGAAAGAAAAGAATTTCTTTCTTGTATAAATATTATTTAATTCTATAATATACGTCGAATTCAATCTATTAAAAACACATATAATTCAAACAAAACTGTGTTCATAAATGATGGATTTTACACGATGGATGCTTACTTTGTTGGCCTAAACAAACTTCAAAGATGATTGATAGAAGAATCCAGGTTGACATCTTGAAATCTCCTTTTTCTTTTAATTCCTACCTTAGGAAATCTTCGAGAGCAGCGCACAAAGCAGGGTCAATGCGCCTTATATATTTTAGATTCTGTTCATGAATATTAACAGGGATTGGTTAATAGTCACGAATAAGCCAATCAAATTCGGGCACCATAATTTTGTTCTCATTCGAATTGAAAAATAGTGTTTAGCTTATTTAGCTATTTTGACGTATTTAAGTTCGCATTTGTTGGTCTCATTGAAATTCGCTCATAAAACAACTTTCGGTGAAAAATTTCATCCAGAACCTCAGGGAGGAGTAAAGTCTTCTGATATGAAAAGCAAAAAAGGTCACTCTCTAGAAATGTTTGCAGACAAAGAATTGTTAGCTTCCTTTTTTTTTGGAAGAGGAGAAAGAAATAAAGGGATTTTTCTCCTAATTGAGTAAATTATTGGATGAAGAGACAAATTATGGCAGGAAGGCTGAAGCTAACTCATGTACCATTATGATCGATTAATTATGCATAATAAAAAATCAGTAGAATTGCCGCCAAAGTTGATACTAAATGAACGCTGAAGAGCATTATCTGGAATCAGCCAATTTTAAGATTAATCGCAACTCTCCTCATTTTCATAACCAGGGTCCCGACCTTGGAGGCAAGAATAAATTTTCCCCAGTACTATTTACTTAAAACATTTTTTTAATAAAGCGAATAAGTTAAATTTAAAAAAAATACACTTTCCACAAGACTGAAATTTAATTGTTTGGCTGGCGATAATAGTACTTTTATTTGGTTTGCTGATGCAAGGGTCTCTTATCGGTTTCAGTTTTGTCATCATTTGTCATTAGCTAGTCGGTATAGCAGTAGATTGTGTTGTTGAAGATGTCTCAGTCCATCATAGCAAGCTTCGGAGATATAAATCACTTCTTAAGTGAAAAATTAGAAGTTTGGAAGACGTCTAACCCATCCCAATCTATCATGGCTAGCGTCGGAGAGCTAAGTCATTTTTTAAGTGAAAAATTACAAGTTTTTAGATCTCTTTTTAATGGGAGAGTCGAAGTGCCTATAAGCGTGGATGATGACATCAGAAGATTAGCCATCCAGAAACAAGAGATTACTGCCAGAGTTATTGCAGCTACACTAACGGCTCTCATAAGCTTAGGTTTTACCTTTATTGGAATCAAATGGCTGATGAATGCTATGGATCCCACCAAGAAGGAAAGAGATGATGCCTTACAAAGGGTGAGTTTATGTTGATCAGTGATTTTAAATTATGCAGATAGTTGTTTAATTACATCATGTGTAAGATTCTTTGGACTCAGTTTTGAATTTATGAAGCATCATATCTGCTACATAAAACTGGTATTAATATTTATAGCTTTCATTATTTTCAATGTCATTGCCATTAGATTAGATCAAACATGAATTTGACATTCTTTTCCAGGCACAGATGCTTATGAAGTCATTAGGACTTTCAAATGTACAGGTATGCAATGTTAAAAATTATGTGCAATATTTTAATGTATCAAAATTGTTACTCTAAAGTTGGGTGAATAATACCTTATGATATTTCATTTTAATAAGCATTTTAATCTAAAATATGTTATGTTAATAATCCAAGTTAAGGCAATGTTTAAGTCATCATATATTTTAAATTAGAAATGATTTAGCAAACAAATACAGTTTCATTTTGAATCAAATATTAAAAATTCAATAATGAAATGTGGAATAGTGAACTGATTTAATGGTATTTAATGGTAAATTAATTAGTAATATTATCTTTTTACAGCTCAGCGATTATGAACTGTGCATTGCCTCGAACTTGGTTCTTCCCGAAACCATGACGACCGAATGGGAGGACATCGGAGGGTTGCAATCGACCATCGACGAAATCAAGGAAACGATCATCAGTCCTTTCAATCACAAGGATATTTTCGCCGGAACGAAACTCGTCCAAGCACCGAAAGGTTTAATTTAATTTGTTTTAATTTTAATTTGATGCTGTCTTGAATTTTAAAAATTTGTTTTTTTTCTCTAATTTAGAAATTTATATTTTTATAAGTATTTTTTAAATATTTTTAATATTTATAAAGGGATCCTGCTCTATGGACCTCCAGGTTGTGGAAAGACAATGATTGCAAAGGCCACTGCAAAGGCAGCTGGTAGGGATTTTGTTTAAAAGTGAATTTTTCCAGGCATTATATTTAATCGAGAGTATATTTAGTGGATAAAGAGTTAAACTGACCTTCATGAATAATAATAATAAATTATTATTAAACATAAATGACCTAATTATGCAAACAGGTGCAAGATTTCTGAATCTTCAACTGAGCTCATTGGTCGACAAGTGGTACGGAGAGTCCCAGAAAAGGGCGGAAGCCGTCTTCTCATTGGTCGGTTTAAATTTACATTACTTACTTCTTGTTTCTGTTTAATGTGAAACAGGCAGAAATCATTTGTTCTTCAGGCCAAGAAACTTCAACCAACAATCATATTCATTGATGAAATAGGTAGGAATTGTATCGGTTGTTTCAATTCATTTTAGTTCCTAAGAGCCAACACTTTGTATTGAAATGTTAATGAATGAATGAATGAATGAAAATCGCCTTTGGCCATCTTTGTCAGTTTTGGATCCTTTCTGCATATTAGTTAACTTAGAGACGAATTTATTATTTATTAAATTTATTTTACCATATTAATCTAATTATTATTTTTAATCTTCATAGCTACTTGCTTCAACAACTTGAGAGTGAATTCAATTTTCAGATTCCTTCCTCAGAGAGAGATCATCTCAAGACCACGAGGCAACATTAATGATGAAGACCCAATTTATGAGCTTCTGGGACGGGCTCACCACGGACGACTCTTGCCAAATCGTCGTCATGGGAGCAACAAACAGGCCGGAGGATGTGGATGCGGCCATATTGAGAAGGATGCCCAGCATGTTCCACATCGGGCTCCCGGTCAGTGGTTTATCCTTTTATTGACGATGATCATGATTTGGGTTTGCAATTTAAATATTTGATTTATTTTCTCGTTAGCTAAAAGCGAATTAAATGGGGAAAATTGACAGTCGACACCGTGCATTGCAGTCGTTTCTGTGGTGCAACACGTGAACATGAGTCAAATGTCACCATTAAAATGACCATCAGTAACCGTCGTTAATAAATTAATGAGGGGTCATTATAATATGTTTAATTATTCAGGACCTGGCTCAGAGGGAACACATTCTACGTGTAATTTTGAACAACGAATCGGTACGTTACTTAGAAACTACACGAATAAATTTATTTAACTTATAAATTGACCAGAAAGTTGTTGCCAGTTGTTCTTACTACAAACATTTTCTTATAAACCTTAGGTGAACAGAAACGTCAATCTGCTCGACCTTGCCAGCAAAACCGAGGGATGGTCTGGAAGTGACCTCAAGGAATTGTGCAGATGCGCCGCTGTGTACAGAGTCAGGCACCTGATTAAGATGTCCAATGAAGTAGAGTTAGTAGTTCCATGCAATTATTGAATTTCATGACATTCTCAGATTCTTCCACATGCTTAGCCAGTCACTAACAATAAATTGATAAATAATAGCAATCATATCATCGATCATATCATATTCATAAATGAATGCGTACGGTTTGTCCGTAATCGTGACGTGATAATCGAATATTTGCAGCTCCAACATTCCTCCTGCCTTTGGGGAACTGACCAATGAGGACTTTTCGAAAGCCTACCAAAGGATTTCGCAAAGCAAGAGAGTCACGAGCGTAGGGAGCCTGTTTGCACAGTTTAGAGAAGATTTCTGACCACGGACAACGATTTTTGATCATTACCATGCTTGTACAGAGATGCTTTGTTGCAGTATTGTTTATCTCGATATCATAGCCGTCTGCCGCAACACCGCTTAGGGGTAGCTCGTCTGGTTGTCATTGGTGACATCTTGTTTATTAATATTAAGTAAAATTAGGATGTATAATTTTACAAGCACTTACATGCTTCCTATTTGTTCTGGTGATATAGTCGATATCCTGAAATAATTGTTGTGCATTTTGTTTTGATTCAAAATAAAATAACAATCAAGACTTGATCTGAGCTACTCAAAACTGCAAGAAATCCAAAGTTAGTTGCCTCGCGTCGTGGTTTCTATCCAGGCAGGATGGACTTCAGTTCGACTGGACTTTCATGGAGCACAAACTCAGGGAACCGTTGATGTTTAATTTATTAATCCAAGTCAGAGCACTTCCCTGAATATTTACAGAATCGAATCTTGAATGATAGACTTCCTCCCTTTCTGTGGAAGACGACAATGTCGAGTACATGGTCGATCGTCTCTCGGGAAATGCGTTAACGCTGTCAGAATCGATATAAAATACACGTGTCATGCGCCGATGCCACGTCGTCCTTCCCAAAAAGAAGCCCAAACGACTGGGCAAAGCGAGCCGCCAGATTGGCGGCGAAAATCGACTTTGTTGGCAGACGACAAAAAGAAAATCGAGCGGGAATTAATTTCAAGCTTCACCAGTGCGACACGGTCGAGTCGAACGGAAGGTCTCGACGTTGAATTCTAAAAATAATCTATATCCAATTCAGAATTTATACATGCAAAATCAAAGATATCTCCAGAGTTTCAGACACATAAGCATAAAAAAAGAAACAGGGGTAGGGAAGATACACAACAAAAAACCATCATTAAACAACACGGAGTGTCGTTTAAGACAAACAGAAAATGCACGTAAACTAAAAAAAGCTCGTCATCTGCTTTGAAATCGCTCGGTGCAGGGACATTCCTAGTTTGCTCGGATCCCGATTAAAATGAACGACGGAGAAGAAGATTTTTAAACTCTCGACGGACGAATACTTCATGATCATCCGACCGTCATGACACGACACGACGGAGACGATGCAAAACTAGCAAAAACGATGACGTCATTTACCACGACATTCTTCAGAGAAAAGCTTGAAAAATGACCGAAACAAATCAAAAATTGGTGCTCGTATGAACAAATAATTGATTTTACAAGAGCAACAGACATCTTCATTACAGATATATTACAGATATATCATTACAGATATATTATTACAGAATTACATAACTGAAAACTTTGAAAATCGGACTTTAAAACCGGCCTTAACGAAACTAAGCTTCTAAAACGATCAAACTTTGCAAATATTATTCATTAAACAACAACAACAATAATAATAATAATAACGATTAATGACGGTAATAACAATTATTTGTAATCATTCTCTGCATGGCCGTAACAACTGCAACACATCCAGGTCATTGAATCTAGGTTGATTGAATTAGGCTGGGAGATTACTAGCAAAGTACTAGTGTCTCAATGCACAGTTTAAACAAGCAACCACAAATAGCTCCTCAAAGCAGGGAGTGAAGTGTACATAAAGAAAGGGATTTATAGTGGACTAGTAGTGGCAGAAACACGACGAAATCCGGCGAGGAAGCGACCGTAGAAGAGACGTCGCTACAGACGGACGACCGTCGTAAGGAGCAGACGACCGTCACATAGGCACGTCGATGACGAGTTCTGGAAATTCGTCGTCCGAATTGTCGAACATCGGCGACTTGTCCGGCGAAGACGGAGGCGGCAACATTGACGAAGGCTTCGCCGCGGGAGGAAGGTCCGGAGGCTGCCGGACGTCAGAAGAGGTTTCGTGCGAGGGCGACGTAGGCGTCTGCTGGGATGGAATGGCGGGAGACGAGGCTGGAACATTTCCAGACGAGCAAGGAGGAGGCTGCATCAGAATCTGCTGCGATTCGAGCTTCTCTCCTTTGCCGGAGTGTTTTGCACGTCCGTCTCTCGGCTCCGCGTCTTCCGAGACCGACTTTCTTTTCTTTTTCTTAATTTTGGCATCTTTGCATCCATCTTTATCTTTGCTCATCCTTCCTCCCTCCTTCGCTTTTTTTGAATGCCCTTTCTCTTTGTCGAGCTTTTTTGATTTGTGCTTCTTTGCCTCTTCTTTCTTCAGAGAGGTTTCAGTCGCAAAACCTTCTTTCTGCAGATTCACAACACCGGTCAGTTTTAGGCTCTTTGGTTCATTCTCAGACATTCCTGAAGGCAGCAGTTCGCTCTCTTTTGTCGGCTTCTCTTCTGCACCTCCTCCTCCTCCTCCTCCTCCTCCTGCTTCCTTAATTCTTTTTTTCATCTTCTTGTCTTTCTTAATCTTGAGGGTCAGCTCGCACTCCTTGAGATGTGGTTTTTTCTCCTTGGAAGGAAGAATCTCATTCTTTGGAGCTTCATTCTTCTCTCTCCCTCTGTTGAGAGTTTCATCACCAGCACCGACTTCATCGACATCGGAATCATTTTCGAGAAACCTTCTTTCCCTGTTCTGAGTCCTCGATGGTAGAATCCTTTTCTCAAATGACACATCTCTGCAAATAAATAGAAACGTAAAACACACTTTATCAACTATAACAGGACAAGAACAATGTTAAATGCATTCCTTAATCTGCACGTGCAATGATTAACCCACTTGATCTCTGCAGTTTTCTTCCTTTTAACTTTCTTTGCATTTTTTCTCTTTCTTTCCAGGGACGACGAAGACGACGATGACGAGGAGACGGAGAGCGACCTCTTCCTCTTCTTGACCTTGGCGAGCGGGGTTTCGACTCTCGCGTCGTCCATTTCGTCGCCGTCGCCTCTTTGCCTCGAGGTTTTCCTGTGCCCGGCCGAACCCGCAACGTGACCCGCTTCTGCCTCTTTGGCGATCGCCATTTCCTCCAGGATGTCGGCCACCAACTCCTCGCTTATCGGGGGAGCTTCGGGGTGTCCGGTGCAGACGGGGGAGCCGTCGTCCATGTAAGAGAGGCAATGGGGGAAGTGTTCGAGGCAGAAAGCATTGGGACACTTGGAACACTGATGGGTGGATGCCCGACCGCAAACCGTGCATTGGTGCAGCGGACACAACCAGTGACCTGAAAGGCGGCAAAACCGATTAGAAATTCGGACGGATCGGTGGTAAATTTTGAAAAAGAGTTTTACCATGAGGCATCTTAGTGAGTCGGAGACATTTGTAGTGGTAGACTTTGGAACACTTCACCTTGTCACAAAAGATGAGTCTTCCTTTCCTCTTGAATCCTTCGTTCTTCGGCAATGTGTCCACGGCCGACAGTTCGGGTGTGGACTGCCCGTCTTCGGGATTCCGATCGCCGTCAGATTCCCGAATCGGTTCGGGGACGTCGGCTTCGCTCGCGATCGGGTCCGAAGCAACTTCTGCCTTAATGTTGTTGTTGTCGTCCTCTTTATTTTTCTCCTTTAGATTGACGTCGTTCTCCTTTTTGACGCTCTCATCCGACGGTGACTGCAAGGCCAATTTTGCAGCTTCACCTTTGTCATCTTCAGTCTCCATCTTCAGTTGATTTTCATTACCACAGTGACTTTTACGTTTGTCATCATTTTCCTCCATGGTAAGATCTTTACCATCCTCTTCTGGAACATTGCAATCTGAGTTTGCATCTCTCTCTTTGGACGTGCCACACAGTAAATCCTTTGAATCTTTCTGCTCCCCTTCATCATCACATTCCCTAACTTCACACTTCACAGTATCCGTGAGATCTTTTGGACAACCGTCGGAATTTGTTAGAAGATTGGCATCTTTTGTGGTTTCAATTTCTTTCTGCTCGCTTTGACACGACTCGGCCATTTCTAGACTCTTGGTAAGGACCATTTCCTCGGCGACGTCGTCATCGTCGGGGTCGCTCTCGCATGAACTTTGACCTTCGAGGCCGCACCAGGAGCAAAACGTGTCGTGGACTCCCGGAAGGGAGGTGCTCTGGAGGAGGGGTCGGTTGATGAGGGTGGAAACGATCGAAGGAGTGGAAAGCAACGACGAATCGCCCTTCGACGACCTCTCGCGACCTGACTTCTTGGAGGGTCTCGCCGCAGACGGAAAAGACTTTTTGCCAAAGGCGGGCGGTTCGACCGGTTTCTTCATTTTCAGTTTTGCCCGAAGTTCCGACAAATCCTTTTCAATCTGGGGCGACAAGAAAGTCGCGGGGGACCGGTTTACGACGAGGGGAGTTTCGGGGGCCCCGGATTCCGGTTCGACTTTGCCCTCCTTCGGACACTCCATCGTATTTGTCTGCTTCTCAGAGTCGCTTTTTATTCGATCTTTGACTGCTTCTCTGGTACTACGTACCCTCTTGATTGTTGGTTTTGAGACTCGTTTGTCTTTTTCAGGAATCTTGAACGAGAATGGATTCTATGACAATATTACTATAAACATAATATTTATATATAATCACAGCCCCTCCATCTAATATTTTATTAAAACAAGTAAATCAAATATTACTAATTAGTGATATCCACACTAATTATTCATACCTTCAGCTTCTTCCTTTTCCTTTTCCCTTTTGCACCGGTATCATCATCATCATCACCCTCGATGTCATCGTCGTTGTCGTCGGCAGCTTTCGCGGCAGCGCTCCTGTCCAGGTGGATGACATTGGAAGTGGCACAGGCAGTTGAACAAGGGTCGGACTTCAGGGCCTTGTACGTTGCTACTGCCTCTCTGATGGCTGTAAGGGAAGAAGATGGACGACCATAGAAATTTCAAGAAATAAAGATCTGAATGCATAACTCTAAATGCCAGATGATGATAATGATGATAATAATAATAATAATAAAAGTAATATTCATAACAATTCCAATTCACCTTTATCAAACACTTTGCCACCACTTTTTCTCAGCGCTTCTCTGCAGCATTTATCACCGACTTTGAACGGAAACACCCTAAATTAAAATTAAATTACAAGGTTAATTAAATCAAAGAATTTGTTGAATTGTTGTTTAATTATCAATCATTTTCTACAAAATAAACAACATGTACATGTCCTTAAACAAAATAACAAAACATTATTTAAGATCACCAGACGAGTAACTCAGAGCCATGTAAACAAATGAGCCCACCTCCTCCTATTGAGCCACAAATAATCCCGGGAGCCGAAAAAACAGACCGGGAATTCCCCGACCTCGTGAGGAAGGTCAGCGATGTTTTGCGGCACTTCGTACGGCCAGTATATCTGGGCCGGCCACCACCTAAAACAATTTGATTGGAAAATAAGAATAAATATTTAAATAAATAAATAAATTCCCATCAGTAAATATTTAAATGTTAAACTAATCGCATAAATTGTTATCGCAAGATGACAAACCTGTAGCTGCCAAACTTGACCCAGACAACATCTCCATGGAGGGGATTGATGCCAGCTATACAGTCGGGACACTGCCAGCCATCCAGGTCCGAGGGATTGGTGGATATTTTCAGGCAGGATGGATGGTGGGCGGCAGGACAAGACTCGCAGTTCAACATGTGACCTCCGCCTTCGCGTGTGAATGAGCAGATGGAGTTATTATTACAATTAATAAACGAAGGATTTGGTAACAAGAGGCGTTGGTGATGTGGGACTTATTATAACGTTATGTTATTTTAACAAGTTTTATAACTTATGGTTTGATGGACAAATTTCAAAATGTCAATCAACGTGACATTGCTCGACTCACTTTTTTCGCAGGTGAAGCACCACGTCGCACCGAACCTCGCGTGGAGGGGATGAGTCTTCGGCGAAGGAGAGAAGTGTTTGCTGCAGACGACAAAAGGGCCGGCCAGGTACTTGGAGCCCGTGGCCAGGCAGACGCCGGGGATGTGGAAGGCTGCAGGGCACCTGATGCATTCGTAGAAGTCAAGATCCTCTTCGTCAGCCAGGATCAGCTCTGAATCTGAGGAGAGGCAAGAACGATAATCGATCAGAATTGTCGATAAAGATTTATTAATGACGGGTCGTCGGTCGAATTCTCACCTTTGACCCTGTTTCGGACTCTGCACGTCAGACAAGAGTGAAGAGGGCACACGAGCTTGTCCGGAGTCTTGAAGAACTTGATGTCGACGCAGGCCCGATGGTAGAATCGACCGCAGTCCGTCACCGAGCAGAGCACCGTCGTTGCCTCGGTGAACTTCAACTGCTCGTTGCATTCGCAGCATTTGTGCGTTTCTGAAATTGATGATTGGAAAATTAGCGATCAAAATGCAAATTGAAATTGTCAAAACACTTCCAAAAGGGGAACCGGGGTCTAACAAAAACGATTGAACTGAATCGAGAACTTATGGTTCTTTGTTTTTAGAATCAATCGTGGTCGTCAGAGAACGACGCGTCTGCCTTCCACTTACTCGAACTGCACTGAGGGCATATCGTTTCCTCCTCATTCTCTTCCAACATTCTCTTGTTGTCCATGCCACCTGCATTGGTAGAAGTTGCACCTGAAGCACGAAGCAATAAAAAGATCCAGGTAGACAAACATCAGCAAATGAATACAAATGCTCTTATTTTATTAACACATGAATATTGAAGACCAAACATAGTTTACCTTTGGAGGAGAGAGGGGGTAACTTAATGCATTCCCTGTGGAAAAGTCCTCTGCAAGGTCCCTTGCACTGAACGACATTCAGGTCGGGCTTCTCGCAAACGAAGCACACCTCGTCCACAATCGGAGGGTTTGTAAGGAGGTCGGAGCAGATCCCAGGATTTCCCTAGACGTAGAAATTATAAGTTTCCAACTAATATAATGCTTTTCAAATACGGTTATTGAACATCAAACCTTAAGACTGACCCTATGAGTTTATTTTGTATTTTAAGTTCATTTGTTTCGTTGTGTTATGTACATAATTGTTTGTTTAATAAACTCAAAAAAAAATATATATATATATATATAAATGCATCGATAACGAAAATCAAACCGCTTCAAAACAACAAAATCAAGCAGAGATCAACAGATGTTTATCATCTGCTAAATGAAACTAAAAATCTCAGCCTCTTGGCAACAGAAACATCGAAACAACGGATCTCTGTTCAGTTTTGGAAGTGTGGCCAAATAAAAAAAAATGTTTGTTTGGATTCCTTTTTCTTTCCTCGTATATTTGTTGGCCTATGCCTAAACCTATCTCATGCCCAACTATGTATGGCTGTAATTTTATTGGTTTTTTTTTGTGATATTTCTAGAAAATTTTATGCAAGATGTGAATTAATTCTGTATCAATAAACTAAAACAAAAAAAACACAAAAAACTCTGGAGCTGCTCACTTCATGCTTTGATGAGGTGTTCTTCAGAGCATTTGATGAAGAACCTGCTTTTTTTCTACCTCTAGTTTCCTCTGCTTTCATGTTCTTTGAGCTCTGAAATAATTAGAATTATCAATCAATCAATCAATCAATCCAATTAGCAGTTGCAACCTAAGCATTCATGACAAACTGTCGAACGAGAAAATCGCATCCAGTGAAAACGAAGAGGAAATGAACTCACGACTCCATTGTCGCTCGGAGTTTCTCCTGCGAATCCGTTCATCTTTCCCGGCGTCGATCCGCTTTCTCCGCCTCCGACGTCCACGTTTTGCATCATTCGACTGAGGTACGTGAAGTCCGAACCCATGGGGATGAAGCGCGACCTGGTCTCGTCGTCCAACTGCGACCATTGCTGCCACAGGTGGGCGTCAACGTCCGAGGCAGACCACGAAGGGTTCTCCCGGGCGATGGCTTCCCTCCTTTTACGACAGAAGACGGTGAACTGGGCCTGGTGCTGGTTGGACACGTTCTTCGGCAGGATTATGTGCGAGGATTCACTCGGCCGATGGCGCTGGTCGTCCCTGGAGGAGGAACGCTCCTCGTCGTTCTTCTCCACGTTTCCGCAGACCGAGATCGGATCCGCCTCCGTCCTACTCCTCTTCGCAAACTTGTCCGAACTGCTGGAGCGGTCGCTCCAGGATTTCCTCTTGTTGGTGTCTGCACGTTGTTTAAGATAAATTATGCATGCAAACCTACTCTTATCACATTTATAACAAATTATGATTCACGTGGATATCACCTCAAGGAGGGACGGAGCAAATTCGAAGCTGCCCGATTCCGACGACAGAATCTAACGAGTTCACGAGAATCGTACTAATTAAATTCAACAGACCTTCGAAAGCCTTCCTTCCACCTCTCTTGTTCTTGTACTCAGGATTGAACAGGGTGGACAAACGGGCAAATCTTTCCATCCGACTCATGGCAAAGGCCTTCTCTGCAGACCTGACGGAAGCCTCCCAGGCTTTTTTGTGCTGCGACGGGATTTTGTAGGCCTTGCGATCTTTCTTGTTGTCCTGTAGTTTTATCTGACAGAATTCGTGAAAGGCAGCCTTGCCACTGAAGTTTATTGCAGACGATTCCAGTACCCAGCCCCTTTCTTGCTCCTCTCCGAAGAACTGCATGTGATACTGGCTCTTTTGACCTCCTATATAGGATTCAAAGTTATTGTCAGTTTCCACTAATTGAATATTTGAAATTTGATTCTCTTCTGGCCAAAAATCAGTAATTGTAAAAAAAAATAGATAAAAACTGCAAGGGCTGTCTACTCTTTACCCTAGGATTAACTACAGAAAAAGATCAAATGCAACTCACTTGGTGCAAGCTTCACGAAGTGTTGAGCTGTAGGGTCTGCAACCACCATGGCTGGCCACCAGGGATGACCTGCCACTCGTGCCCACACGAGGTCACCAAGCTGCCAAAGGAGGTTGGACTTTTGCATCTCTTCCCTTGTCATCTCTACAGGCTGACTTAGGTTTGGCTGCAAATATATAAACAGTCTAATAACACATATTTCCAACATAAGTAACATATAACAAGTAATTTAAGATACAACAGTAACATCAAAAACCTTTTACTATGAGATAAAATTTCACCACAAAAAAATATAACAAATCAGGAAAGTATAATAAAACTTAATAAAAATTATTTTAAAATGAAATTTTAAAACCTGCACATTGAACCTAAATTCCTTCTCGAGTGGAGATCAAAAACAAACCTGTGTACATTGTTGCTGTCCTTCCATTCCATTCAAACAGACAGGCGCTTCCTGGAATCCTCCGTTACCGCCGTAGCTGGACTCCGAATGGGGACTCGAAACGGATCTCGGACTCGAGACTTCGATCTGGCTCGGAGAAGGACTCGACGCCAGGCTGCTCCCGTCCCCGAAAGCCCTGACCTGTTGACCCGCCCTCTTTTCCATCAACTGCTTCTTCAGCTCGGCATTCGTCTTGGCCCTTCCGGTCTTCGGTCTTGACGCTCCGGACGAGGGAGAGGGCGCCGGCTGAGTCGGCTGCAACGAGGACGGTTGGCCGGGAGGGAGACAGTTGAAGATCGGAGGGGAGGGACTGGCGCCGTGCAGGACCATCATGGCGGAGGATAGAGGGGTGGTCGACCTGTGAGCCAGGGAAGAAGACGTGGGTGGAGCCACGTGGTGCTGGTAGTGCTGATATTGTGGCTGGAGTTGTTGACCCATCATCTGCTGGCCATGGTAATGATGCGGATGCTGGAGCTGACCGGGAGGGAAACCGGACATGCCCGAAAGCTGTCGGTCTGGGGAATAGGGACTCGTGTGCCTGGCCGATGGATCCTGGTAGTCAGAGAAATGCAAGTTGGGAACCTTTTGTATTGCCGAACTCGAACCGTTGTCGACCTCCGAGCCGTTACCCCCGGCACCCAGGTAATAATCCTTCGGACCTTGGCTCTGAACGTAGCGAGACTGCTCGTACATGTATGAATGTTGCTGCTGCTGGAGATGTTTCTGCTGATGATGGAGCTGGAAATCCATTGGCAACTGATGATTTGGAATCATCATCCTACTGTGGGTCAAGTGAGAAGGTGGAGGGGTGATTTGGGGAGGCTGCTGAAGAGGATGAGGACTGTGCTGGAGCTGTTGCTGTTCGATGGCACCTATGTCTCTCCTGATCTTCAGCTTTATCGGATTCGGGGAGGACTCAAAACTCCTCGGGTTAGTTACGACCTGGGAATGACGTCCCGACTGCATCATGGGGTTGTTCACTTTCTGGACCACCTGCTCCAATGCAGCCATTTCATTGCTTCGATCGTCATAACCTGGGGAGGTATTATTATGTTCATGACCTTGGAATCAATACTAGAGGTCAATACTTTGCTTGACAGATTTGTGCATCTACATGTGATAAAACTAAGTGGCACTGCATCTATAATCTTCAAAAATAAATTAGTGACCATTTGAATGCTTTATTGGATCTTAATACCCAGAATTCCCAACCTAGGATAAATATCAATTGATGAGATGAACATACATTTGAGATGGACTTTAGCAGAATTGGAATAAAATAATTTGGTACAACTTGCCTTTTTCAAAGTCAAAAGTGCACCATTCTGGCTGAGGATTGTTAAAGTTTGGCATGGATGACATCTGGGGTGAATTCCTATCGAGTCTCGAACCCATGCCAATGCCGGGAATTTTTTGCATAAAGTCTGAAGAGCGTCCTTTTCCGTGACCCTCGCTCTCCTTGTTGGCCGAAGAGAACGGAGGAAGGTGCTGCTCCAAGTGATGGTGGTCAGGGTTCATGAGATACGAATCGATGTTCGATGCAGAGGAAGAGGAATGGAACCCAGAAGTGGCGATGTTACTGTCGACAGAAGACTCCTGCTGATCTTGTCTGCCGTGCTGAAAGGGCGCACCCATGTCGGAATCTTTCTGGCCTTCGTTTTCATTGTCGTGTCGGGAATCTTTCCAGCTAGGAATGAGTTCGCCAACATCCAGAGGCAACTGATCCTGACTCTCATCACTATTTGCAGCTGCATTCTGATCCCTTGAGAGATCTAGTTGGTGTCCTAAGCCACTTGAAGTGTCCTGCTTATTCCCATGGGAAGATGCAAACATCTCCCTATGCGTCTGCTGCAATTCAAATAAGGTTTACTTGCAAGCTTTGAGAAGCTTTTTTTGAAGGTTTTAAAATGCAAAGATGTAAAATATCATAGAAACAGATGCAATTTGTATTTCCCCAACGAAAAACTATAAAAGCGAGGACTCTCACTTTGCTGATAGCCATTCTAAGGGTAGAACTTCTAGTAGGTATCTGTGGCAATACATGACGTCTAGGAGAGAAATGCAAATCGGTGTTGGCATTTGTTGACATGGATTGTTGTGTACAGATGTCCTCGATGGTATGTGGCAGCATATGAAATGCATTGCTGCGGTCAGAGTCACCTTTTTTTGAGATTAGTCCACTTTCTTGGTCATCCATTTGATATAATTAAATTTACAATCGAACTACGTTAAATATTAATGCAGGGCCCAAGAACATCTATCCACCTGCAGGATGCCAAAAGTTAATGTATATTTATGCAGTCAATCCAGGTAACTGGAAAACCGTCTATTTCGGTACAAAAATGTTGTCCTCATAAAGATCGTTAATTACACTTATGATACTCTGAGAAATAAGATATGTTAAACTACATCAGAACTAATATGTGACACCATGTTCACAGTGTATCGATACAAAACGTATCGCGATAATTTGAAAAAAAGCAGAAGCTTCAAGCTTAAATCAAAATAACAACTTAAAAGGATAAAAAATCGTCATAAATGTAGTCAAAATAATCTGATAAGAGAAAAATAATCCAATCCCGATATGGAAAAAATGTCGCATCAAATGTATAGCAATACGCTATTGGACGAAAATAGGTCAAATTAATCTATGTCAAAGTAGATGCGTGTAAAGTTATAATATTTTGCCTAATTTAAATATTTGTCTTAAATTAACCAAATTTGATTCAAAAATTGAAAAGTCTTTGCTTATCAATTTTTATTCGACTTATCAGCCAATCAAGGTGACAAGTAACTCAAGGAAATAGCTGACAATCAACTGCGTGAATGGAATCGCCTGATACCTCAACCAGGTTGATGCAAAATTTCAATTAAATGTAGCTGTTTTTATTCTGGATAATCATTCACCTGTGGGATAACCGATTTCTCATATTTTTGCAAATTTTTAAGCGCCCTAATTTTCTTTAATTTCCCTCATATCCACTAAATTCACTGGAAAGATTTTTAAACTTTAAATAATCCATAAGACCATCTATTTTACACTTTAAAGATCTCCTGGCGTCTTACGGTGAAAAATTCACGAGGCAAGAACCTTAACCTGAGCCCAAAACGCTAACTAGATAGATTTTATAATTATATTATTGGGGCGCAAAGCCTTCGTTGCAACTCACAGTGAATTTTCCTCCGATGTGACTTCTGACAGAAAATTTTGATGAACATGACCTCACTCCGTCTCACTCCTACTACAGGTATTGCTCTTCACGTTAACTGCATCGTTTACGCTCTCATGAAATCAAAACAGGTCTTGAAATAGACTTTAACCGACCAAAAACTTAGTTTCTAAGTAGGTATTAATGCAATAATTTAAAAATAACTCCAGGCACTCAAGCGTGAACATAGATTAAGTGTTGGGAAGAATTCTACAAATTCTAAGACTGCAAAACGGTAACATTCCAGCAGTGGAGAGAACCACAATGCAAAATCGCATGAGCTAGAAGGAATACTGCAACCCAAGGCCTTTTTTGCGACGCAACCAACCGTCAATTGGCAGACGAAATCGAGTACAAGTCATCGCATCTGTGTCTTTCAGTACAAGAGGTTTGTCAATACTGAACTTTATGTGAACAAAGTGTTAGAATATGAGCTCTTTGGCAAGTAGTAAATAGATGGATCATCATCATCATCATCATTATATAATCGTAGTAATGAATGGATTGCGTTCAAGCCAACCCACCAAATATACACGTCGAGAGTCTCGTTCAAACAACCGGAACTGCTTGTCGTTATAGAGTCAGTTATAAAATCAAAATTTAAGGAAATACAAAAACGACCAACAAATTGAAAATCAACAACAGTCATTTAACTGGCAGCTGTCACACAGAGATTTAAAAACCACGTTTTCATCAAACATTTCAATTTGGCAAGAGAGAGAGAGAGAGCAGAAACAAATGCTTCCTGGAATAAAATATATATAATAATATATATATTTATAATATATAAAATATAATAATTTATAGAATTAAAGAGAATCATTAGAACCAAAAAAACACAAAATTTCAAGAACTCAGAAAAGTTCAAAAAGGTTTTGTTGTTTAAAATATTAAAACATTAAAAAAAAATTAACAAGAAGTGAAAAATTTAGCAAAACAACAACAACAACAACAGAAATTATAACTGAAAATTGACCGAACGATTGAACGATTCAGTCAGATCCTCACAGCTCATCGTAGTTGCTCAGAGTTCGGTACAAATCAAGGCCAATCAGTAACTGAATGCCAGTGCAACAACAACAACAACAACAGCAACAAAAATCACATCATGGTTTTTAGAGTCACTAACAATATAATTGTTCAAATGAGCGAATCAGGCTTCAAGTTGCTAATCATCATTAGTGATGACGACGACGACG
>CM067535.1:1575000-1577500 GCA_034509925.1 Hirudinaria manillensis
CTGTAACATTATCATTATCATTATCATTATCATAATGTAATAATGACACAAGAGCATCTACTTTTGGTAACTATCGTGATGAACGTCCACGACTATGATAACAAATTATAATAAATTATGATAATGACCTTCGTCAGGGGACCTCCTCATCAGCTTTTCCTCGTCTTCGTTGCTCGGAAGCTGTAAATAAGTTCTGCCTCATCACTTAACAAGTCATAACTTTAACTTCATCATCATCATCATCATCATCATCATCATCATCACCACCACCACCACCACCACCACCACCATCATCATCATCATCATCATCATCATCATCATCATCATCATCATCATCATCATCATCATCATCATCATCATCATCATCATCATCATCATCATCATCATCATCATCATCATTATCATCATAACTTAACTAATACCATATTAGTAATAAGTATAAACATAACATTATAACTTAACCATATTATTATTAATAACTATGACCATAGCGTTCATGGTTAGGATTGAACAATGCTTCAGTCAGAGACTGTTGTTGCAGAAGAACAACTACTAGCTTGCTTGCAAACATTTAGACTGGGGACATTAGAATAATGGCCTTGCATTAAACATAATTAATATTTATGTGAAACTGATTTGAATATGCTAATGATAACCACGAAAAGCAGGAAATCCCACGATCGATCTGTGGGTGGTATCGTTAACTCTATTGGTACTAATTATTATAAGGTCACCGAGGTCGACCGGTGCAAGCGCATCCACTGCTCCAAAGAAAGGTTTTCCAAAACATTATTTTTCTAATTTCTTAAAATTTTGCTTAAAATCCTCAAAAATCGACGGAAGAAGAGGTAAACGAGCAAAAGAAGAAAAAAATGAATGAATGAACGAAAAAAGAAAAACGAATTTCCAAACTCGAAACACTTGGGTGCCGTTTGTACTGTCCTTCCAAATGATGACTTGCCTCGGCTCGAAGGGACAATAATCCGGAGTCGAATCTGGATGATGACGATGACGACGATGATGGTGCTGGTGATGATGATGATGATGATGATGACGACGACGATGGTGCTGGTGGTGGTGATGATGATGGTGATGATGGCAGTGCAGATAAAAATGATGATGATGATGACGACGACGATGATGGTGCTGGTAGTGATGATAACGGTGATAATGATGATAATGGTGATAATGATGATGATGGTGACGACGATGATGAATTAGTGGTGATGATGATGATGCTGGTGGTGATGATAATGATGATGGCAGTTCCGATGATAATAATGATAATGATGAAGTGGTTGTGATGATGATGATGATGATGACGACGATAGAGTACCTATTCAATTTCATGGCACGATTTTGAACACAAAGAATTTAAATATCGCTCGAAAGATGGCGACGACAACAACAACAACACAGAAATTAGAATTGCTTTAAGTTAATAAGAACACCATCGTTGTCATGACAACAACCGGTACTGTTTTTTTTTTATATTATAATTTTATTATTATTTCGGGATTGTATGAACATAATAACAATGAAATTGTACTCTACGTATTTAGGCAACAACTCGAGTAGAAGATGATGATGATGATAATGGTGATGATGATTACAGGAATAGATTTTTCGTAAGACATTATTTTGGTAAATGAATAAAACAAAAACTTTAAACCCACTCACTCGAGCTGTTGGACAAATTCCCCGACACCTGCCGGAGTTTATTAATAGATCTTCATTAATATTCAACAGCAAACCAAACATGTACGTGTATCGTCTGGCCTCTCTAATTAATATGTCTCTAATTAATTATTAAAGATGTAATAATTATGATAACATGATATCACTTTCACTTTATCACTACTGCCGACATCTCTAACAACATTAAGTTGATAAATTGGATATCCACACAATGGATTATGGTAAATAAATAAATAAATAAAACTATTGCAAATGATTCCTTTAACCAATGTTTAATACCGACCATCGTCGTCATCATCACCATCACCACCATCACCATCACCATAACCACCACCACAACCACCACCATCACCATCATCATCACCAGCACCAGCACCACCACCACCATCATCATCATCATCATCATCATCACCACCTTACCCTAGAGGCCCTGCACTTGTTGCCAACGTTTTCCAGCATCTTCTGTGCCTCCGAGTTTGCCCTACTCCTGAACATCTCCACGAATTCCACGGGACCAACCACGTCCCTGACGCTGCAACTTCTCTTCTGCATCCAGGAAAAGTGGCGCGATCCTGCAGATGGTGGAGTGGTATAATGAATTTAATATAATAATAATAATAATAATAATAATAATAATAATAATAATAATAACAATAATAATGATGATAATAATAATAACAACAATAATAATTTGTAATAATAATAATAACAATAATAATAATGATAATAATAATAATAGTAATAATAACAATAATAATAATAATAATGATGATGATAATTATAATAATAATAAATAAATAAT
>CM067535.1:1582500-1632500 GCA_034509925.1 Hirudinaria manillensis
ATAAAATATAATGTAATATAATAAAATATAATAAAATATAATGTAATATAATAAAATATAATAAAATATAATGTAATATAATAAAATATAATAAAATAAAATATAATGTAATATAATAAAATATAATAAAATAAAATATAATATAATATAATATAATTCTAAAGAAAATAAAAATGAAATTCTCAGATGCGCAAAAGCAGGGTTAATACAAACGTAAAGGAAACGAATTTCAAGACAACGACACACGAACGTTGATAGCGATTATCAGACACAAACCTGATAAACCTGATAAACCCGATAAACTCAAACAAATCCGACTCAAAAAATATCTCCTGAAAAGCAAACCTCAGCAAAACTTAGCAAGAAAAAACAAATATAATTTTTTTTCTCGATCTACAGGAATAAAAAAATAAACAGCCCTGGAATTTCCGGCAATAAATTACCAATTATTAATAAATAAATAATTAATTAACGATCAAAAGAGAAAATAAATTATTTGAAATTCTCCTAAAAACGCTTAACTGAGTGTCAAACGAGAATTTAAATCGCTTTTTGACGGTTACGTCAAAGTAGAAAAGTGAAGAGCAATTTATTTATTGGGACAGGTAGTCAGTCAATCGTGAGCTGCAGGTAGGCAATCATCGTCTTGTGCTGAAAGCACGCATACATAAAACACACTCACACACACACAGACACGTACACGCTCATCAGAACACTTAGGGAAGGGCAGCTGAGAATCTAATATATAGTTATATAAAATGTATAAGATAGTTAAGATATTAAGAATAGTTGTCGGTGATTATTTATTTATTTATTTATCTACTTATTTATTTATTTTATTTATTTAATTAATTTATTTGTTTATTTATTTATATTAAACTCAAGTACACTGCAGAGGTCATTCACTCTTCATAACAGAATTCATTCAAAAGACGTATTAAGAATTGGTCAAGACAAGGTGATAAGGATGACGACGGTGATGACGATGTTTACTCCATAATGACTTATTATAATTTCATACTTCGTGAAACTGCTCCTATTTGTAACGGTATTATTATTATTATTATTATGAGAAGAATATTCCATAATTATAATATGGAATTCCTATTTCGTCTGCACTGAAAGCAAGATGCACTCAAGGAGAGGGCAAAGGCAACACAAATTTTAAAAAAAAACCAACAAAATAGCATTAATGAGGATCGAATGAATTAAAGAATGAATTGTCTGTATGGGACCAAAAATTTACTCTGCTGTCCCGCTTAATATTACCAACATTTCTAATCTTTATGCTTATAAGAAAGCATTAAAACATTTTATTATTAACTCTATCGGATTAATTTAACTACATGTTATTGTACTATATTTATTGTTTAAAAACATGCACCTTCTGATTAATGGAACCATTTAATTATATACCATCATTCCTAATTTTTTGTGTTAACTTTTCTGCTTATTGTGTTTCATGGGTCAGTCTACTAGCGGAAGCATGTGCTTCCTTAAGGCTGGCCCTTTGAGTTTTATTTTTTTTGCTGCTCTTTTCAGTTTTTTTTGTGTTAAATGAGGGAATTAGTATAATAATAAACTCGTATAAGTTAAAGAATGAATTAATAAAATTAAATTGAAAATGTTTAAAATTCAATATTTGAGAAATTACGTAATTCTTACGCAATAACAATCCAAAGTAACTTTCGATTTCTAAGTCCAAATAACCACGTGACTCTAAAGTCACCAAGTCCACACCCCCTCGCAGCCCCACGATTGGTCGCTCCCACCTGGCTCTGCCGACCAATGGGAGAAGAGGATTATTATAATTAATTGACAACGGTAGGCTTTGTTAAGCTCGAGTCGATAAGTGCAGTAACGAAACATCTCACTGCACAAACAAACCATCAAGAAAACAAACAAACATACAAACTGTTGTGACGATGTGCGAGTAGGTGGGGCGAGGGGATCGAGGGATAGTTTTTGGAGCGCGAGGGTTCTTTCGAAGTTTGGGAGAACAAATAAAGAATTGTTGCGTTCTGGTTGTTTCTGGTTTTTGCGTGTTGAGTAATGTTTCGTTTCTAAAGACCTAACACAAACCCAGGCATATTCCTAGAAAGACAACCACGGGTACAACCACCAGACATTTCCTATTATTGATCGCTATCGTCATCATCATCGTCGTCGTCATCGTCGACGTCATCAAAACCGCCATTTTCATCAGTTCCAAGGGTCGATTGAGACGATGGAGACTCTTCTAAAAGTGAGACGTTGAGAAAGGAGAGGGAAGGAATGAACGATAATTTGAATATTTATGAGAGAAATCCCATGAATGCATGGAGAATGGTCGATTAGAGTCAATAAGAAACGGGAATCCTGATATCGACTGATCAACAAAAGTGGAATTATGGCTTCAACAACGACTATGCCTATAATGGCTACGTCAACAATAATAACTAAAATAACAATAATAATAATAATAATAACAATAATAAAAATAATATTGAATATTGACCAAAGACTTCGGAGATTCAGAAGATCTCCTTACTGGGCACTGCCCACATTCTTCGGAAAGTACTTGGATGAATCGCTGAGAGCACTGGTAGTGCTCAGCATTCATTCATCACCGGCTGTGAGACCGAGAGGAAGAAGGAAAAATGTGTATAATAATAATAATAATAATAATAATAATAATAATAATAATAATAATAATAATAATAATAATAATAATAATAAATAATAGAAAATAATATGGAAAAGAATTACAGGGAAACCTCTACACGGTCAATTCATTAAAAATTTGGACAACACAACTATAGATAAAGAATCAAGTGTGCAATGGCTCAGAAAGAGTGATCTGAAAGCTGAGACAGAAAGTTTAATAATTGCTGCCCAAGACCAGGCCTTACACACAAAATACTTCAAAAGGATGATTTTACATCAAGATGCCGATGGCTTATATAGAATGTGCCATCATCATATTGAAAGTATTAGCCACTTAATATCAGGATGTACCATGCTGGCTGCCACAGAATACCTAGAGAGGCACAACAGAATTGCTAGATAAGTTCACTGGAAAATCAAAAACAAATGCGGAATCCCACTGACCAACAAATGGTACGAATATGCACTGACTGGAATTACAAAGTTTGACTATGGAGTGCTGGTGTGGGATTATCCAATAATAACTGATCGAACAGTGTTATGGTCCCAGATTATATACCTCAATACCAGATTCAATTAGAGAGTTAACTTGTTTACATTCATGTCCTTTTGAGTTATTGTTCTTGTTGTTTAAAAAATTGTATAAGTCACATCTAGTGAGAGATGCCTCAGTTGTTTGAGTTTACATGGTTGCATTATATATCTTATGATTTCCAAGGCCAGTCTGTCTAGCGGAAGCTTGCGCTTCCTTAAGAATGACCCTATGAGTTTATTTTGTATTTTAAGTTCATTTGTTTCATTGTGTTATGTACATAATTGTTAGTTTAATATTGTACATGTTCAAATTGCTATTTGTTCTTTCAGTTGCTTTGATACCTTAATAAACTCATAAACTCAAAAAAGAAAAACAGTGCCTGCCAACAGGCCAGATCTCTACCATGACAAGAACAAAAGAATTGTCTAATAGTTGATGCAGCTGTCCCGGATGATGTGAATGTGACTCGGAAGGAGATGGAAAAATTAATTAAAGTGATTATGAATAAACAAATAATCATAATAATAATAATGATTGATAATGATATATAATGATAATAATAATAATAATAATAATAATAACAACAACAATAACTGTCAGCGGGACCAGAATCCCCGATCTTTGTGCATGGAGCGATGAACGTAACATAATTTGTGACGTGGCCGTGGTGTCCAATAACGTGGACCTAGACAGAGTCCACCAAAGCAAGACAAGCAAATATAACACCACGGACATTCATCGCTGGATGAAGGCAAACAGCCCAAAGCAGGGCAATGGCAAAATGGAGGCGATTGCCACAGCCTACATTATCAACTGGAGAGGAGCAATCGCCATGGAAACTTGGACCTCGTGGAAGAAGTTGGGCATTTCTAAGCTATTCCTGACGTGGACATCAATTAAGACTCTGATAGAAACCCATAGAATATGGAGAACATTCAGAGCAAACGCTTGGAAAACAAGGAAAAGAAGAAGGTCGAGAAAAACATTTATTTGACTGTACCTTGTCTAATTTATAACATTATAGGCTACTGTTAATACACTCCATGGGTTTTCCCGGGCCCGTCTGAGGACTCTAAAGACAGCGATGAGGTTCTCCGATTTGCGTGTTGGTTTTAAGGATGTAATCCGGACTGAATAAAATTTTGAAAAATAATAATAACAATCATGATAATAATAATAATGATTGATAATAATAATAATAATAACAATCACAATAATACTAACAACAACAACAACATAATAATAATAATAATAATGATTATAAAATAATAATGACAATAACAATTAGCTACAACGGTACTAACAATAGCCGCTTTAATACGGCTAGATGTGAAATGATTAATTAACCGTGTAATTATAAGTGATGAAACCCAGAAACAAGAAGCATTATTGAATGGTGATGAAGAGCTCCTACTAGATAACAATTATAACAACATCAGCTCCATCATCGTCGTCGTCATCACTGCCACCTCCTCACAATCATCATCATCATCGACTTCAAGCTCGTCGTCGTCATCATCCCCTCATTGGAAAGAGAGTCACATTTGAATTGAATTGAATGACTCCTTTTCGAGTAAATTAAAAACTGAGAGGAGAAATCCTGAAACAAGGAAGATCTCGAGGAGAGATAAAAGCCACTCGAGCGAGGGTAACTCAAAGGAATCGATGGAAAAATCATTCCTGGACCCCGCCAAGTGGAAACCATTCGGCGGCATCGATTCGGAACTTTTTCAATATTTCTTTAAAAAAATAAATCTATATAAAAAAATCAATCGTAATTACAGGCAGAGAGATAGAGAGGGAAAGAGAAGAGATGATAGGTTGACAGATCGAGAGACGAATGAAGGTAGCAACATCCCGAGGGTTCCTCAGGCCCCCATCTAGAAACACCTGGGGCCACTTGAGGACTGAAAAGTATTGACGTCTGCTTATCTGCGCGTAATTCCGTAAAACGGTCGGCAGGAAGCGATTATTAAAATATTTCATAAAAAGTAAAATAGAAGAAAATCCATTGATCAGAAATGAATAGCAAAAGTAGGCTTTCACTTCTTTCTTCAACAACGAAGATAACACGCTAATAATTCAAGCTACGACCTTGCAAGGGCGAGCGAGCAAGTTAGCGAGTGAGTGAGCCGGCCAGAGCCGGTTAATTGTTGACGCTCAAAACTTCTTTCAGTTTTGCTAAGAAAGAATTCAGAGCCAACAAAGACCAAGAAGCAACTTATTTCTCATACACGTTAGTCAACGTCGACGACACTTCAGCGACCTCGTGCAACCAGCAGCTACCGAAGCCCAAAACGTACGTACGACAGCTCGCTTTCGTTAGAAAGTAACGACCAAATCAGCTCTTTTCAACACAAGCGACCTTTTTTGGAATTCATTAGAATCGCTTGAAGGTCAGAAAAACCCCCTTTTTCGACTTTATAGGTGCCCTATCGAGAAACGAACTTTCGGATTGAAAACGGAAATTCCCCGCAGTCGCTGCTCCAGCGACAGGTGGCGTCATAGAAATGGCTCGAGCGACCCTTTTTCTGTACATCGAGTTGCAGGAGAGGCAAGAAGACAACAAGGTCTTAAAAATAAGATAAACATCCCCTCCATCCATCCAACCATCCATCCAACCATCCGACGAGCCACATTCGGCCCATGTTTGATTGAAACTGCGCAGTAGAAAAAAGTCCCAGGTCTTAAAAAGTATTCGCCTATGAGTTCATCACTAGTCATGTCTGACTGCTATGAACGACCCGACTCTTCATAACTACCGATGCTATTAACTTCTTAGCTGAAGAATTTATAAGAATAGCAATAATAATAATAATAAATTAATAATAAAAAAAATTTTCCCTGCAGAAAGAAATCTGCAAAATTAAATTGAAATATAAATTGAATGATACAAAAGAAGAACATCTGTGAAAAGAATTAAAAAGTGCCTTGGAAACAGAAAAATTAAAAAGAATTACAAGGAAACCTCTACACGGTCAATTCATTAAAAATTTGGACAATACAACTACAAATAAAGAATCAAGTGTGCAATGGCTCAGAAAGAGTGATCTGAAAGCTGAGACAGAAAGTTTAATAATTGCTGCCCAAGACCAGGCCTTACACACAAAATACTTCAAAAGGATGATTTTACATCAAGATGCCGATAGTTCGTGTAGAATGTGCCATCGACATATTGAAAGTATCAATCATGTAATAGCAGGATGTAGCATGTTGGCTGCCACAGAATACCTAAAGAGGCACAACAGAATTGCTAGATATGTTCACTGAAAAATCAACAAGAAATGCGGAATCCCACTGACCAGCAAATGGTATGAACATACACCAACTGGAATTACAAAGTTTGACCATGGAGTGCTGATGTGGGATTATCCAATAATAACTGACCGAACAGTGCCTGCAAACAGACCATATCTTATTTACCACGACAAGAATAAAAGAAACTGCCTAATAATTGATATTGCTGTCCCAGATGATGTGAATGTGACTCGAAAGGAGATGGAAAAATTAACAAAGTATAAAGATCTACAAATTGAAATTCAGAGAACGTGGGGGTGAAATCTCAGGTAATACCAGTGGTTGTGGGTGCGTTAGGAATGACATCAAAGAAATTTAAAGATTACCTGGATCTCATCCCTGGAAATCCATCTCCTCTTGAAGCACAGAAAATTGCTTTGTGTGGGACAGCACATATCTTAAGAATCTTAAACTGACAATGATTTTGATATTGTATATAACTGAGTGTACAATTGAATTATCCTTTGTTTAAGTTTTGGGTCTCTGTTTGTTATTTCCATTTGTCTATGACTATTCTTATTTATGCTTATTATGTTGTGACTACCTGTGATCCCTTGTTGGGATCTGGGGTCACAGTTCTCTGGCGGAAGCCGTGATTATGAATAAACAAATAATAATAATAATAATAATAATAATAATAATACATAATTATAATAGAATAATTAATATTCTTGTTCTTTATTGTTGACTTTAAATCATAATTTTATTCTCATGCAAATACAGTGGGAAGCTGAATGGATTGTACATCTGAGATCAAAATGAGAATCTAACCAAACTCTATCCCGAAGGGTTAAAATGGAGACTGATGCGGATAGATACTGAGACAAACACAGATACAAATAAATACACGTCTTGTGGGAGACTCTACCCTAAAGGACTTTGAAAGGTCATCTATAAATACAACTGCGTAGGGATAGCGAAAAGTTTGTAGTCAGAGGTCACAGAGATTCAATTGAATTTTGGGGCACACCCATGTTATTATTTTGGTATTCCAAGGGGTTTATAAGTCGTTATAACAACTAAAATAACATTATAATAATAACTGAAGCTTATTATCATCACCAACCTCCAAATAAACCCGAGAAACAAAGTACCGAGGAGATAAAGTACCAGGCAAAACTAATTGGCCAAAACAACAAACCGCTTGCAAGTAATTCGATAATCTCGGGGTCACCTGGGGTTCGTGAATGGAACGCATGGAATGAACTGGAAAACAAAAGTATTCCATCCATCCACTCCTGACTTTCCATCACCTTTCCATTTCTCTCCCAGCCCGTTCATTCTAAGCCTCCAGATGTTTCCATGGCTTCAGAGGGCCCACCCATGTGGTAATCACCTGAACCACGGAATTGGAAAGGGCCCAGGTCGAGAGCTAAAAGCCACCCCAAGTCGAATGAGGGTCTGGCCCCTAACCCTACTAAACAGGGCTGAATCGGCCTCCCCAATACTTTTAATGGGCACAAATAGCATTTGTATGATCCTCTAGGCAATTGAGGAATATGTTGTAATACAATATGGTACAACGGTTACACAATTACAAAACATCCTTTGGACAATGTCCGGGATGAAACAGTTGCACACTTTACCTCTGTCGATCACAAGTAATTAAGCCATTAATTCTAATACCCAAGAGTAGGTCATAATAATAAGCAAGGATGTCTATAATAATAATAATAATAATAATAATAATAATAATAATAATAATAATAAAGAATAATAATAATAACAATAATAACAACTTTGGGACAACAATAATATCATTAGCATGAAAGCTAACAATGCAAATTCATTGCTCATCGACAAAGAAAAAAAATCTTCGTGACAAAACATGGCGAAAAGAAATGAAAAGTTTTCTGAAAAACTCGTGTGAAACCACGTCAAGGCTCACAAAGGAAACATGGTGGGCTTCTTACTCAGCAGCCATTGCGACCTCTGTGGACCCATTTAGATGTGAAACTCACACACATACACACGCACGCACGCATCTGAAGTCAAGTTTGTTTTTTTTTTAAATTAAGTTTTAAAATAACTTTTTTTGAGGAAGCTTTTCTCGATATTTCCTTCAGGCAACTCGAAAGAGGAAGTCGAAATTAAGTCTAGTTCAAGGCCGACGTCGTTTTTGTTCTAAAAATAACAGCCAATGAGAAACTCGACGATGGCCCGAGACAAATTAAACGTTAGAGCAGTTATTTGGAACTAAAGTTAAAAGAATTATCCCATGTGAATGTACTGCTGTGTTGCTTGATGATCTTCTTAAGTACAGAGTAACCTAACAATTTACAGTACACTACGCATTGAACCGTAAACGTAAAGAAGTACATCGTACTAATTGTACATTGTAAACAATATTCAATGAACGGCCATGGACTTTATCGACTATCTGGGAAAATTTAATATTCGAAAATGGATGGCATAATCATCGTCGTCGTCATCATCATCATCATCATCACCTCACTCTCTCCAGCATGACACAGCAACGCTATTTTATAGGCTGAAGAATTTAAATTAAAAAATTTATTAAAAAAAAATAATAATAATAATAATACCGCACTATCGGAATGCAGCACAACACAGAAAAAAAAGAATTCACGAGTAATTTTAAATTTTATGTTTCAAAGATCTCGGCCCGTATGTGCAAGCATCAGCTGATTTGTGGGTAACTTAGGTCACATAGCTGGTGCATTTCCATAATTGTCCTTTTTCTCCTCGGGTCCGACAGAAATCCTTCCTAACTACCTACCTGCCTAAATCTCCCATCATTAATCTCACGTCCAATGTTCATTCCCTTACCCCTCAAAGCAATCTAGATTCCTTAGGTCTGCATACAAAAGAGCCTAGTTTATGACTCCGAACTTTAACAGCTTCGGCAATGAAGTCACTTTGAAAATCTTCGTAAAGACCTCTTAGAGTCAAAATGAAAGTAAACAGAGCAGCCATTGAGATGCTTCAACAACAACTACTTCAATTCTCAGCTTCGAGCCAAACATTGTGCCAAACGATTTCGTCTGCTGGCAATATTCTTATTCGCTACAAGTCATGAATTAAGCAAATAAACAAACTCTTACGATTAAACTTCAAATTTTAATATTAAAATTATGCATCTGAATAAAATAGTGCGCAAGAAGAATAGAAATTAATGTTTATAAAATGTAAAACATGTTTACAAAGAGCGTAATAATCATGATAATAATACGAGGATGAAAATCAAAGCTCCCATCATCACCGTCGTCGTCATCTTCATCATCATCATCATCATCATCATCAGCAGCAGCAGCAGCAATGTCGTTGCTTCTAACATCGCATTTCGTTGAGCACGCAGACGACAAGGACATTAAACAGTAATTAAATTTCATTATAAATATTATTATTATTATTATTATTATTATAACATAATAAATATTAAATAATAAACAACACCTCAGTCCACAACCTCAACGCGTCAACTTCAACGTTGAAAAGGCACATGCTTTAATGACTGCAAACATTTGTATTCACAAAAAACATCACCGTAGATAGATATCATCGCTCAGTCAGTCACAGTCAATCAGCTTAACAAGACATTTAATACAATCAAAAACATCAACACGAAGGAAGCCACAAACAAAACATACAGCTACAAAAACATACAAAGCAAAAAAAGAATGAAACAAAGCTAAAGCAACCTTAACAAACGCAAATCAGGTCTATAAACATTCCAGCCACGTGAAAAACTATGTCAAGCTATGTATTTATTATACTCTGTTGATTTAAGAGCCGAATTTGATGGGAAAATTACGATTAAAAACTATTTAATAACAATTCATGCTCATTATTATAATCATGAAAATTATGCAATAATAATAATAATAATTAAATATTTTTATTTTAACAATTATTATTACCGCCGTCGTCATCACGATTATTATTATTATATCATAATTATAACATCAATTATTATAATTGAGCCCACCAATCAAATTCGTCTCTGGTATCTTTTGCAATTCATTATAAACCTAAAACAGTGTGACCGGCCATGTTTTCAAGCCAATTTGCACACTTTTTAAGAAAGACAAGCTTAGGACGATAACAAATTATCTTTTATAGAAATTATGGCTGCCATGACGACGACGATGATGATGATGACGATAGTGATGACGAAGAAGACGGCGACGATGAAGTATTAACCATGCATCCGCGGATCCACTGGTAACCATGACGACCTCGACGCAACGTGGATATTGAGCGAGCGAGGAATGAGATGCCGATGATATGACCAAAGAAAAAGCAATTTACAACTTCAGGTTCCAAAAAGATCGAGAGATATGGAAAAGGAAAAAGAGAGAAATTGGGGAGAGATGACTGCAGAACGTGAGGGGAATCGGATGGGGGGAGGTTCTTGTAGAAATATAAAAATCTCGATGGGTGTTAACCCGGATTTTAAAAACCTCTGTTGATTGTTTACAAAGTCTAGTGAATTCCCCGGAGTCTATTTATAAACAGCCAATGGCTGATCGACCAGAGCCTCCTTATCGTCTAATGAGGACACAGTACTCCAAAGGTGTTCCAAATAGAAGCCCAGCTGTTCAGGATACCTCAAGATAAATAGGTCGACTGGATTTGATTTATTTCATCATAGCTAACAATGTTTTTAACCTTTGTTTGTGCCCAGGCACACGCACACACAAGTAAACAAACAAGTAAACAAACAAACTGTAAATTTCCAAAACAACAGCACTTTGTAACATTCCATGACGTCATCATCACCATTGAGTGTCAGATGGTCACCGTGCAAAGAGTAAAAACAGAAATGTCCTTCAGTCCTTGTTTAGAAATTATGTCTGTTTGTTCTTTTGCTTGCTTGCTTGTATGTGTATGTGTGTGTGTGTGTGTGCGTGCGTACGTGCGTGTGTGTGTGTGTTTATGTGTTCCTCCCACAAAATCAAAAAGAGTAAAAAAATGAAAACAACAGTAAAAAAAACTCCTTCTGAATCTGACTGACAACTCGATCAATAACGTCATAGAAATCAGTGGCACAGCAACTTTCACTGTCCATCTGTAAATCAAAAACTACCCACCCTCTTACAATTCATTCCCCAAAAACACCCAAACATTCCACCCAAATGTTTGAATGTTCAACTTCTTAGAAGCAGAAGACCAAAGCATTTCTCAGTTTCCATGGAGATGCAAAAACATGAGTTTATGAATTAATTTAATTTTCTTGGCAATTTTCAAATATCAACCTCTCAATCATCTTAAAGAGGCCCACAATCACGCATCATTAAAATCATGTTCAGCTGACAGCCAAAGATAAAAATTAAAATTAAAATATCCAATGAGTAACAATGTCACAACATAAACAATAGATAGCAACTGAATAGAGAGTATAACTGATTGACTGCTAACAATAACTTGAACCAAACGTCCAAAATCTAACAAACAACAGTTCTTTTATCTTTTACAAAACTCAGTGGATCGTAGTTAACTAGACGTTAACAGTAAAGTAATAATAACTATTTCTCTCCCAAGTTCACACTTTTATTACACAGAATTACCAAATGTTTTTATACAAAATAAATTTTAATTTATGAAAAATGAATTGAAATGAAACATAATTTAAAAACTAATCCAACAAAATCATCTCACCCCTCCTCTATCTTCTGTCAAGTGATCCTGTAAAAAAGATGAAAATAAAAAAAAAAAATAAAACAATGGCCACAACAACTGAAGCTTTGTTTACATTCCTGTGCCACTAAAAATAGACTTAGCAGTGAACCACGAATTAATTAGATTACCATGCTATTACTAGGATGTTTGGGCCAATCACGTGGAATATGTTAACAGTGATTAGAATATGTTAATGAGGATCAGTCTATCCTGTTGGAAATGCTAGAAATTTCACTGATATCAAGTTGTGGATCTCCAATATAAAAAGCCTCTTGATGCAAGCATTTAGAATCACTTAACAGATTTTTTTCTTTATTTACAAGCATCGCTAAAGATTTCTTTCAATACATCCAAATTAATTTAGGTCAGCTCAAGAAGCGTAGATGCACATTTTTTTGAAGTGGCTCGGGTTTAAAACGATAATCGTATTATAAAGCAAATCACAAATTGCAAATGTTGCACAAACCATAGTCTCGTAATCCATTTTTAAAGCGATCATGCAACAACTCCCAAGAATAATATTTTTGCTTTAGTAGGAGGTCTACAATGTTAAATTAACGTGCAACTAAATTTCAAATAATTGGTTATTGATTCAGTAACAAGGCAAGAACGTTCAAAACGTAGATGCAGACGATGCACGTCAATTCCCCGGTCTCAGTTGTTTTTGCAAATGCACCGACAAAAATTAAAACCGATCGTCAAATGCAAAAGCCAAAAAAGAACCGAACTGAATTCACGTGGCAAACCGCATCATTTTTATTAGAAGAACGACTTCCGCCCCTTTGCAAGTGAATCATAGTGCTTTGATGGCCGAAGTTGTGCAAAAAATGAAATCATTTTCAAGCAAATTACCTTCGAGACAAATCCGTGAACAGACAAACCAAGGCTTGGCAACAAGTTTTGACCCGATGAGATGCGGGCCAAACAAAATGTTTGCGCCCCAATTTGATATTCTTAGCCAATCGCTGCTTCTTTAAATATAACTCTCAAAAAGATAATAAAGACTTTTTTTTTATTTTATTCGCTTCCATTCTCTCGTTTTTAATTGAGGTCAAAGTTTTTTTTTTTATTGTGCTGATTATATTCGTCGTTGATTAATGAAATTTATACAATCATTGTTTCCACTGTGGATACAATGCTATATAGGAATACAGGATTAATTTGTAATTTTGTTTCAGACCTTGTTTTAGAGATGAAATCTTTTTTATTTTCATATCTGAATTTGTTTTTCTAGATATATTCAAGACATAAAATTCTTTAGCCTTCTCTTTTGCAACGTTTACTGCAGGCAACAAGTGGAGCCACTAAGGAGCTGTAACACGTTTGAGAGTTAAATCCAAACGTTATTTTACCTAATTCTCCACAAGCTTCAGTTTCGGTGTTTCGCAGAGAATAACTTTGTATAATATTATGATAGCCAAGCAATAGTTTGAATTACGGCTCCCGCATGGTATTTAATGAGAACCTAATTGCAGGCATTTGGCAAAAACATCTTTATCGACGATTGAGGATTTCCTTTTAAAAAGCAGAAAAGATAACCAATAAAACATGTTCAGGGGGAATAACCTGATAAATTACATTTTTAGGTGATTGCCACGATAAATTGTTTACGAATATCTTAGAACTTAAAAAAAGACGATTCTTGTTGTAATATTTTGCATAAAAAACAAACTGATAGTCCGCAGAACATCCAAGAACAAAGAATAACACAGAAGACCGGACCCAGATATTTATCTGACCCAGATAATTAAATACTCGCAAGCCAAGCGAATAAAAAAAAACTGATTAAATTATAAGAATATTTTCACTTTAGTTTCATTATCGATTGTTTTGTCTGACAAGACCAGACTTGAAAAAATTCACACAGTTTTTAATACTTCCGAATTATTGCATTATGTCGCCATTTTGATTCTGTAGCGGAATTCCAGATAAATCCAGAGAGCAACTACTGTCTTTTCAGGGATCCTCTTGGAAAACATTTCCAGAGTCATCAGGTCTAAGCCCCTTCCATTCATCGGAAAGTTTTTTGACTCAAGGCAAACCCCAGTGACCTCCGACATAATTTCCAGCCACTCTTTAACATCTTTTCGACTCCATTGTCTTGGATCTGTATGCATGGGAAAGAAAACATGTTGATGAACTTTTATTTATGTCTGGCTGCATCGTTGTGACACTGAATAGGCATTACAGAAAAACTGTCACAAGAGGACAGTAATCTTACGAAGATTTTCCACATTATTATTATCTTTTATGCGCTTTAGTTTATTATTTACATTTTAACTTCGAATTACATTTGTTTTCACTCAAATCTAATTTTTTTAAACAATAATTAAATCAATTTGAATCTTTCCATTAGAGCGTATGACATTGCTTCAAAACGATCTCACTTTTTGGCAGATATTTCCTCTTGACTTTACTTGACCGTGACATGGTTGTTCAACAAACGATGAAAGTAAGGAAGATAGCCTTGCTGTTGCTGATGTCGTCGAAGAAGAAATTTATAAATGACCTTTTCTACGATTTTAAACTTAGAGAACCAAAATCTACATTTATGAAATCACAATCGTATTGGCACGGAGTACAGGAAATGATGGCAGGAAACCACTCAAGGATTCATTTTGTCAAGTGTCACATTTGACAGGTGACATTTGAGGAGGTGAATGGAGATTCGATGCATAAAAGACATCATGAAAAATAAATTAATAAAATTTAATAACAACCTTAGCAATACTTCAATAGTTCTTACCTTTTCAATATACTTCTATATTATTTTTATGTTGTTTTCTTTCTTTCTTTTCAGCAAACTCGGACTTGACTCGGACTGTATATTTATTTATTTATATTTATTTTTAATTGTAAATTTGTAATCTCTTATATCATTATCTTATTAATTCAAACCGTAAATTAATATACAAAAAAATTAATAAAAACCGTAAGAACTCTACGATATTGGAAGAGACTGTCAGATTCGTCCTTTTATTGGGACGCGCGCGTTTTGAAGGATCACTAGAGCAGACGATTCCGACGTGCCAAGTTAAGTGGTTAAGTACAGGAAATAAACACTTGTGGTAAATTGAAATTGAATTGAATCAATGGCGATGATGGAGGTGGTGATGATGAAGAAGACGTGAAGATGGCAGTGACCTCATTCAAACTTTGGCAGTTTAAGCCTTAAAGTGAAATAAAAAAGCTTTCAGCTTAAAATATTCTGCAGGTATATTGAGAATATTTACAATATATTACAATACGCAACTTATTTCTTTATATATTGGTATTAAATTATAGCATCATTAACAAATTTAGTGATAACTCTGAGATGACATATCAAAATTCGAGACCAAAATTTGAGAAGCTCTTGAAGGGCGCGAAAACCTAAAGCTGTCATTTCCCGTTTTTATGACCGACTTCCCTCTTCAGCAACCTCTCCATCTTGGATTGGACCAACATTGTCAACCTTATCGCAAGTGCCCGGTTGCTTATCACCGAGTGCTGTTCCAATATTAAATAGGTCATCTACAGACAGGAAGGATGCAGGAAGGAAATCATTCAACAATAAAAATGTGAATTTGAAATTATATTTCGAGAAACATGGATAAGAGATCTTACAACAATAAAACGAAGTTGTAAATCTTTACCTGCATATTTATCTAAAAACAGAATTTAAAAAAATAAAATATTACTTGACCCATTGGGATTATGGTCAAATTAGAGAAACAATAGAAAAATGTAGATAAAAGAAGATGCGAAATATGAAAAATTTTGTCCTGGCAAATTTTTGTGTTGAAGCCTTAATCAGTTACCATAAATAATGGTATTTATAAAATCACATAACATGAAAATTATTTAAGGATATTACAATTTATAGGCCAAATAAATTAGGTTTAATTTTTGTATGGTCAATTGTTAAGCTTAAATTAGACTCATCTGTGGAGATAAATATTCATGAGGTGATTTTACGTTGTCACTGAAACCAATATAGCGTCAGCAAATTACACAATATCGAATAAACTGACAATGAAATTGCGTCGATTGTAATAATATTAATAATAACAAGCTAGTATTGGGAAGACCAATCGTATTTATTAATTAATCGGTTGACCTCAATAACCAGCTGTTAATTCATTGGTTCCGCCAATGGTGGTGGTTCTGTGTCGACTTCTGCGAGGGTTTTTTGCAGCTTTCTTTTCGGACTTTTTTTTTTGTGGATTTGATGGTTTAGTTTTATCACGAAAACCATCATGGTTGGAATAAACTCTTTCGCTTTGGAACTGCTCGACATCGCGCGACACATTCGCTGAATGTGAAATCCCTAGAAAAATTCCATCTAAAAATAGCTGGCAAAAACATTAATCGTCGTCGTTTTTCCATTATTAATAATGACGGAGGTTGATGGGCCCTGCTTTGATGTGGAATAGTGGGCGTATTGTCGATAAATTTTTAAAAAGTTTTAGTTGATCATTGATGGGGGTTTTCGGCGTATCTGTTTTGGCTGCGATTTGTAACTTGTGACGCATACGGCACCTTTGAGGTATTCAATCGACATTCGAATCGAAGACCGAATCTAATTTTGTTTGGCGATGTTACTTTGGTCAAGAATATGTTAAGCAGCATGGGGCGAAATGAAGAGGAAGATAGGTACACAGCAGCCCTGGCTATTACTCAACTGTCAGAGGTTCAACTGGGGCAAGATGATGGTAGTAACGGTTCGGTCAAATTCGAAATTAAGGATAGGGTTGAGAGCATTGATTCGAGTGATTTTGAGTGCAAACCAACCTTTTCAACTGAAAGTTCAAAAATGAATGAAACCCCACCACTTGATTTAACTTTAAAGAAAAAACCAGTCCAGTTCGACTGTATCAATCCAAGAGAAAATCTATTTTGTTCTGAAAAGTCTGATCCAAGTTCACATTTCTTTCAGAAAGCAACAGAAGGAAAACAAAGTCTTTTTCAATATAATATCCAAGATTTTAGGCTTGACAAATCTTCAAGCATCATTCCGAGCTCTAACCCCTTCGTTAACAAACTGCAATACAAACCTATCATCAGTATTTCTAGCAAGTTAAACACAATACTTATTCCAGCCAAACCTGCATTAGGCTTGGTTTCTGTAGGAACAAATAATTGCTTTTTGTCACAAGAACCTCCTTTGTCACAGGGCTTCAGTCTGCCAATGAGCAGTGAAGCAGTTATTGGGCATTTTGGTTCTAATACGTCAAACTTCGGTGGCCTTTGCAAATCAGAACAGGCATCTCCTTCAAGTGGTGATGATGATTTCACTAGATTTAGACCAAGAGGGCTCTCTTCTCTCTCAGATTATTACAGAAATATAGGAAAAGATAAAGGCAATAATTTGTTAAGGCTAAAGAAACAAATTCACGTCGATCACAAATGCCATCTGAAGCACGGTAGTGTTGGTAAGTTTGACTTTCCAATCTAAGATTTTGGCTTTTTCACGCTGCTTGTCAGAGCTGTTAAATATTTCCAGCAAGTTATCTAAAACAACTCATAAAAATAAATATGAGCTGGAACTTGGACATAATAGGTTGTGCATTGTTGCTATAATAATATTAATATTAGTAATGTTTTCATTGGCTTAATGCCATGAGCTTTAGAATGCTAATTCAACTATTTTGGTAATTGTATATTTGGGTAATTATTTGATTCACATTCATGAGATTAAAAATTTTCATCGTGCTTGTTTCAGTTCTCGGAGAACGGACTAAGCCCGATTTTACCGGGCTGAAAGTGCAAAATAAAGTTCCGTCTGGCCTTTCTTCCATTAAGGAATATTATCGAAAGGGCCAACCTTGTCACAGATTGAAACACAGAGTAATGGATCTCAGTGAACCAACTTCAAGAAACTCTGAAAGTTTGTTAATTTGTCAATCATTTTTTTTTAAATTTAAAATTATTTATTAGGAGGACCTATTTAGTGGAATTTTCATTTTGTATCTTATTACTCATGTCTATTATTATTGTATTATTAATTACCTGATGTAATTGTTGTAAATAATTTATTAGATAAACATGAGTGAACAGGGAACTGATCGTTGCAGAACGAAGTTTTCCTGTCGTGCCTCTTTCTGTGACCGAGGTATTGAGTGCAGAATGCTCTGGAAATGTCAGAAACATTCTTAGACCCACGAAATCACATAAAAGAAAAATAATTAGAACATCACTTCCAGGTTTGGGATTCATGCCAAGAATACTTTTGAGTTCTTTTCTAGGAAAGCTTTAGGAGTGTTATTTTAACTTCTGTTTCATATTCTCATAAATAAATGTTCCAATTTTTAATTAATAAAAATATTAATAAAAGAATAATAATTGTAATAGTTTTTAAATACGAAAATGACATTTGTGACAATTATGCCATAATTTATTATGAATTTAATTTTATTAAGCACCTCACACGATTTCCTCGCCACTTGACACTCAGTCCGACGTGGATTTCCTCGGAAAACACTCGCGAAGTACCGTCCATTGGGACTCCGAAACATCACACGATCACATAGAGGTGATTAATTAAAATAATTAATATTAATAATTAATTTCTAATTATTATAATCATTATTCTTAATAATATAACAACAATGCATAATAATCATCTCATTATAAGAACTAAGTAAGTTCTCTTAAGAATAAGTAACTTGCTTTGAATTTTCAGGACAATGCAGAGATGAAAATACCGCTGAAGGTTTTGGAGTTGAGCCTAGCAGACGACTCATCAGTTCCAGAATCAAGTTGTTTATTTGTCATTGTTTACAAAAAGTCTTTTCATTATTTCTGAGAGATGCGACTGAAATGTTTGTGACAGTCACAGTAATATTACAAGTGAAGAATCATAACTCATGAAAGTTTTTAAAAAAGATTTAAAACGCTTTTTCCATTTTTAATCCCTTATAGGATCAAATTATATTTATAAGAATTTTTGATTATTTCAATTATATTCATTATTTAGTTAATATTTTAGAATTATGATTATAATAATGTCTAATGTGTAGAATTACAAAAATAAACTTTAATAATTCTTATACTCTCTTCTCAGATTGCATGACAACAGCTCCATCTGCAACAGACAGTTCCAGAGACAAAGGTTACAAGCATCGACTGGACAGAAAGGGCAAACCCCTGGATATCAAGCAGATAAAGAAGGAGGTGGAAGACCAGGGCACAGCTTCGGAGGTCACGTTTGACTTTCTGAACCCCGACGAGGATGGTGATTAGTAAGTGCGGCATTGGACACAAAACTGTGCTTTCTTTGACATGCTCCATGTTAGTTAAACAATAGTCAAATATAATAATAATAATAATAATACACATTTTTCCTGCTTCTTCTCGGTCTCACAGCCGGTGATAATTATAATAATTGATAGTCACATATTATTTCGATAATTTTAAAGAATTTGCTAAAACGTTTTTGGGAAAGTTGTAGATTATATCTCTTTAAAAATGCAGAGTTTGAGTTATATATGAGTTTACAGAATTTTGTCAGTATTATTAATCACTGTTTCTGCTATTGTCCATCATCAATATCACCTTCATCTTTTCTAACATAATCTTTGCTAATGATGTGAATAACCATAATTCTCATAGTATCATCCATATTGCTGCCTCTCAAGGGGATGTTGAGCAGATGAAGCATCTTTTGCAACTCATGAAGAACCAGGGAGGAGACGTAAACTGCCGAGATGCCTTCAGACAGGTAGAATTCCCTCGGAACGAGTTCAGAGCTCCCTTCATTCATTTATCATATTTCATACTCAATACATAATACATACTCAATATTCCTAAATTGCAATCTTGCTTTCAAGTTCACTACTTAAGTATTAACACAACCCTACATTGCATCCTGACATTACACTTTGATAATTGATTTTTAAACTGCTAAAAGTTCAAAAACAAATTCTCACTGTTAAAAGCAAGACCTTAGCTAGCACCAGAGATTTTGAAAAGTTAAACCTCAATGGAGAGTTACCTTCGGATCGTCTGCCATTTACAGACACCACTTCATGTAGCGGTGGAGACGAACGACCTCGACATCCTCTCCTGCCTCCTCGAAGCAGGTGCCAATCCGTGTCTCCCGGACAGCAGGGGCCAAACGTGCCTCCACCTGGCGATAATCCACAACCACGTCAAGGCCCTCGACCTAATGCTTCAGCACTCCAAGAGGTCAAAGTTTAACTGCAACGCCATGAATTACGAAGGTGAGTTTTGGCAAAGGGAATAATAATAATATTATTACCAATTATAATTAATATCATTAATGATATCATTATTAACAGCTGAATACTATTATTATGCCCGAATACTATTATACCCAATTCACAGCTGACCATTCTTCTCTTCAAAATATATTATTTGTATAAAGCCTAAAGCTACAAGCTGTATATAGCCTCTTTACAATTAGTTCATTTTGGGTATTCTAAGGATTATGAATAACAACACCTATCATTATTATAATCAATACTTATATTATTATGCATAATTATATTTAATCTTACTTGTATAAATTTCAAGTGATTCATCGAAACGTTACCCCAACTCAGGTCTCACGGCACTGCACCTGGCAGTACTTAAAAACCAGATGGAATCCGCCAACATCCTCATCGGAAGCGGACTGGTCGACCTCGATGCCAAAGAAGGCAAAAGTGGCAAGACGGCCCTCTACCTGTCAGCAGAACACAACAGGACGAACATTCTCTCGGCCCTCCTCGCGTGCGGAGCCTCGGACAAGGAGGCCGATTATTCTGGCTACACTCCTTATCAGGCTGCGATGACGAAGCAGAACAAGGACATTGTTGGTATCTTCGATGAACAGAAGAAAGACAAATCACAAACTTAATCGTTTCTGAACCAAAAAAATAAAATAAAACATTCGTTGAAGTTCCTCTGACAACGAAACATTGTACATTATTTTAAAAAAAACAACTTCTCTTTTCTTTTCAAAATAGGAAGATTATAGATAATTAAAGTTGAGACTCTTTCCACGGCCTCTTGTAATCTTAAAGACATCTTAATGCAAAACACTCGACGCAACGTCGCACGTTTCTAAACGTGACATCTAAGCGAGCCGTGTCCTCCGCGCGAGATACGATAACCGATAACGAGACGAGACTCCAAAGCAGCAGGTGGTCTGTTAATCAGTTAATCAGTGCAGCAAAGTAAAAAATAAAAAGAATTTCGATTGCCATCTGTGGAAGTCTGTCAAAGTCAACAGCCCACCAGAGCAATCACAGGACAGTATAAGTTTTGCCTCCATCCATGCCCTGCAGATCGGGGGCCATGGCATTCCCCATTCCGTTCTCGATCACGACTCTCAGATCTGAATTAAACGTCAAAGAATTCCTCGCTCTGCCGTCATTCGAGTCCTGGTTGTTGTTGACGTTGCTGTCATCGTCGCTGTTGTCATCGTCGTCATCACTTCCTTCTTCTACTTGTCCGTCGTTCACGCTGGTAACGAACGTCCCGTCGCTGGTCATTTTGGTGGCTATTTCGCTGAAGCCGGCCCTTCTCGTGGAGGCCAGGGAAGAAGAGCAGCTGGGCGCATCCGTCTTGTGCTGAGAGGTCACGTGGGTCTTTATGGAGGTCAGGTCAAGAGTCGTGAAAGTGCAGTAGGAACACTGGTACGACTTGTTGCACTTCGTCGTACCCTTGGACCACGGAGACGACTCGTCCTTGTGAAATTTTCCGTTCGAATCGGCAGCCGCCTCGACTCTCTGAAGAGTCGGCTCGAAGCAGGAGAAACCGGCAAACTCTCCGGTCGACTGATTGTCCGCCTCGAAGCCGACGGTCTTCCCGAGGGGCACCGGGCAGTCTCCCGGCGATGCCTCGTGCGCAGAAAGTTCGAGGTCGTTCTTGCAGTAGAAGGCGCAGTTATCCCTGAGGCAGAAGAGAATCTTCTGTCTCTTTCTGAGCTCCCTGGCACGAACGTCGATGCAAAAAGCTTTTTCCATCCACAGATTGGCATGGTGTAACATCAGATGCTGCTTCATCTGAAAGACAATATCCTGGTTTCGATTTCAGGACATTTAGTCAGAATGAATTATCATCACCTGTTGCTGGATTGACATAATTAATCCTTCCTTTGCTTAACTAACATCAACACATTCAATAGTTCAAGGAGTAATAAATAAAAACAAATAAATAAATAATCGAGCGACTCACTGGGCCGAGCTGTCCCATCCTGTGTCCGCAGATGACACACTGATACCTGTCCACGTACTTCGGGCTGCTGCACCTTCTCGGCTTCTTCAAGAGTTTCCCATCGACCGTGTACTTGAACAGATTGCCATCGCCGTCACCTTCCGTGTGGTCTTGACCGGGACAAGCTCTCCTCTGGTGGGCTTTAGAGGGCTGATGCTTGGAGCTCTGAACGGGGAGATTCTGCTGCTGATTTAGAGACGGAGCAGACGACTTAGACGAGACGTCAAACTCGCTCAAAGGCTCAAGAGTTGAGAAAGACCTGCTGCTTTGAAGTGTCATAGAGAGGTTGTCAGCTGTGAACATGTTGTTAAATAATGTCTAAACTAATTCATTACATTTGGGGTTCCATGCTCTTTTCTTTTTGTGAATAAAACTCATGCAAGGCACCAAAGTAAAACAAAGCAAATCATGTCACGAACCCAACCTAGAAACTTGACCTTTAACTAACTATTATTTCAATTGTTACCAATCTTTATGTTTTTTATATAAAAGCAGTTGGAGCCATAACTCTAAAAGAAGAATGCTTAGAGACACATTACATCAGTCTCTATGACCGTATTATCCACTTGAATACCACCATATTATCATGACCAAATATCAAATACTTGGCTTTTCAGCTCTATTCCTCACAGCCACCATTAACAGACATCCTGACTCGTGCTTTTAGCAAAGCATAAAACAAAGCTTCAAATTGTAACTATATATTCAAATAACATGCATAAAACCTTTTCATAATAATAATAATATAAATTGACTTGCTAATATGCCATCTAATGCGGATCTCCGTGTTCCATCTTGAACAGCCAATCATTTCCATCGATGAAAACCCACACCTCTCTTAGACTCGTCTCAAAGCCAACAAACCAAATAATTCCAAAAAAAAAGAAAAAAAACAAATCAAAGTCATTTAACAACTGACAAAACAACTGAAGATCTTTTTAACAACTTTAAAAAAAAAACCCAAAAATTATTTTTAAAAAATTGAATGAAAACTTAGGATTGACAAATCAGAGTTTATATGTAAATATTCAATTAATTCGTTAGACGATCAGGGGATCCTCTGTTCTTTCTCAGTACGACAAATGGTCACAACTCGGTTGCTTTTGATCAAGACCCTAAAAGGTACAGAAATAAAAAAAAAAGTGCAACATAAGCAGAATTCAACAGAGTGTGGAATAAATTAGTAAAGTTAAAAATATAAATAATTAGTAAAAGTAGAAATATAAATAATGAAATAGGGTTAGGAGGATAACTGAAGCAAAATAACACTGCGATGCATCAGAAAATATCAAAAGAAGCAAAAAAAGACTGATTCAAAACACAAATAAATTCGGATCCTAAACTGAAAAGGACTCAGAGGAGTTCAAATCAGGTAATAATTTGATAATACATAACTTCTGCAATCGTTTCACGTGTTGGCAACCGAGGAAATAAGATTTAGAAATTCCTAGTAAAATGTCACGACAAATGCAACAACCTACTTGGCAGGGCCTGCTGTAGTTGCTGCTCCTCTGAGCCGTTCGACTTGTTCAGTTTCTTGACGTCGTTCATGACTTGCGACGTGCTCAGCGTCTTCTTCAGCAGTGACAATCCGGAAACGATGTCGGAGTTCTTGGGTGCGAGCAGCACCGTCGTCCTAACGTTGTTTTTCTGACCGATCTCTCCGGACGAAAAGCAAGACGATGCGGACGAGGCCTGTGATTGGGCAACCTCGCCGGTGACTCTTGGGGAGACTTGGCTGTCGGCTTTTGCGTGGCAATCTCTGGGTCCGTCGTCCTTCGTAGCAAGGCCGATGGAATCCATGCCCTCAGGTGCTTTTGACCTAGACTCTGGCCTCTCAAAACATGGATCTGTAATCTTTAAAGCCCTCTCCTTGTCAGCAGCATCATCATCATCATAATCGCTATCTGCATCAAGATTTACCTCGGAATCGTTGCCATCGCTGCCCATTGCAGAGTCGTTCCGCTCCCTCCTGCCCATGGGAGGCTGACAAGAACCTGCTCTGGCATGCTCTGGGAAATCATTGTAGTGAGTCTCGAGTTCCATCTTGTCACCAGTGAAAAACGAGCAGTCGTCGTTCAAACACGAATACACCAGGCATCCGTCTCCGTTCTTATTCTTCGGAGAAACCTTGAGGTCAACGACGAGAACCTGGACGGACAGAAAAAGCATCGTGAACGCAAATCTTAGGAACATCAAAAAAACTCAAAAACTGACCTCTGTGGCAGAGTGGTTCTCCAAGAAATGCGACTTGACAATCATCGGCCTAAAGCCTCGCATGTGGCACTTTCCGCACTTGTACTTCCGGTGACGCACGACGTCGCAGTCTGGCTCGTCGTCGACGTCGAGAGACTTGACGAGACTCAGTCCGTTGTCGAGGAGGACGTTGCTGAGCGAGTCGTAGTGGACCATGTCCTCGGCTCGCACGAGGGAAATCGAGCATTCCCGGACCTTGGAGTCGTCCGGTTTCGGAGGTCTGCACTTCCGTACGGGGGCGAGATCGGGTCCTCTGCTACTCTGTTTTGGATGTGCAACCTGTCAAAGGTTTTTTGAAATTTTAGGAATAATCATAATAACTCTAGTCAAATCATGACTTAAATGCTGATTTTCTAAAAGTTTCTCTTTGCATAAAGAAACAGTAATTAAATTGTAAGTTCAATGCGGACATCATTGCATTGAGTTTATGTGATTTTTGGAAAGAGAAAATTGGCGAATTCATTGCAAATTTGAACTTATCCGACCTTGAGGTGGACATTAAGGTAACCCTTGGAAACATGTTTTCTGTGGCAGACAGGACACTGCCACAACCAGTTGCCATTCCTAAGAAAGTTTGCTTCCCTGACCGACCTAGGTCCCCTCAGTCTCGAGCAGACGTCGGCGGAATCGGACGCTCTGCCCTTGTTGGAGATGCGATAAAACCGAACGGGTTTTTCGGAATGGTTGCTCGTGACGTGATAAATGACCTTCGACCTGTGGACGGCTCTGAACTCGCAGTAGGAACACTTCCACTTCACGTCTTCTGCCAGAGACTTGATTGCCACAGACTTCGGGTAATCTTGAATCTTCCTCACGACGATCGGAGTAATCTTCGCCACGTCAGACTGCGACTCGTCATCGACTTGCTTCTCGTTCTCCGGATTATCCGTGCCGGCAACCGGCAGAGAAGGCTTAGAAGATGTGGTATTTTTGTCCTGATCATCCTGTTTCGTCTTCCTTTTCTTAGAGGGCGGCCCCATACCTTCTAAATAGAAAATTTGTATGTGTATTCATAAGTATCCATCAGAAAACTTGGAATTCCAGTCACTCACCGGAACTATTTACAGAGGCGTGGCTGGGAGATCCATCCCTGTGCGAGGGAGATGTGGAACCAGGGGATACCCTCCTGCTCCTAAGCACCCTCGGCTCTGACGAAACGTTCACCAAAGATTTCTTCTTCTTACTGGTTCCCGACACCTTCCTTTTCGACTGCCTTCCCCTGCTTTCGTCCTCTTTCTCCGATATCGTTGTCGATCCCTCTTCTTCCTTGCCAGAAGAGGATTTCCTGGCACCCGTGTCGGAGTTGCTCTCCCCCGAAGGTTTGGGATCGTCGTCGGCTTTGTTAGACTCCTTAAGAGTGGCAGGAACGTGAGTGATCCTCCGCCTGGTGACGATCAGTTTCGAGTCCTGATGCTCTCTCTTCAGGTGGCTGATGACCTCGCTCCTGTCGACCGACTGGACGGGGCAGTAATAGCAGCCCCACAAGCACCCTTCGTTCTCGGCATTGGTAGCCTTGAGAGACTTTGCAGCTTCGCTCGACTTGTTCGCTTGAACCGAAGTGTTTTGAGCCGACCCCTGCGTGGACGTAGTTTCCTGGCTCGAAGACGGAATGTTGTTGGTGGCGACCTGACCGGAACTGACGGCATTCGTCTGGAGTTGCTGCCCGGTCCCCGAAGATGAATTTGGAAGAGACATCCGCTTCAACTGAATGGGATTACCCGGATGAGACTTCATCACGTGCCCAACGATGGCGGCCTGCGAAGCAGACGACAAATTGCAGTAATAGCAGCTCCAATGGACAGACGACAAGACATCTTTAGAAACGGGGAGAATCGATTGGTTCGATTCTCTGGTCACATTTTGATTGAAGCCCGAGTTGGTTGCAAACACCTTCGTCGGTTCGGACTTTGGAGTGGCCTCGTGACTCTTGACGTGGTCCGAGAGAACCACGCAGTCTGAAGTCTCGAAGGAGCAGGTAGTGCACTTGTATTTGATGGCACTTAATTTCTTGGGACTGTTGACCTGCAGGCTCGGATCATGAACCGTGTGATGATACGTGATCTTCGTCGCCTCGGAGTTCTTGGCTCCGCTGCTTAACCTGATGCCCTCGGTCGATTTTGGATCTTTCCTGGACCTTTTCTTGCCGGCATTCTTGGGTATCTTCTCCTCCCAGTCATCGTCGTCGGTCTTGTTGTCCATTTCGGCTTGTGAATCAGTGTCTAGGTCCCTCAGCGTCTGCTTCTTCTCGGTCACTGCTCTTCTCGGCCTAGAAGAACGAGTCCTCGAAGCTTCCTTGCCTTCCACCATCGGGGCGTCCGTGGAACCGCTCTCGGTCACTTTTCCAGAATTTTGGGTGCTGCTATCCCCACTGTTTGATCTCCTTGAAAAACTGTCATCGAAGCTTTCGCTCGGTGCCTTTAGGACAACATTGCTGCCAGAAGATGAGAATTTTTCGACTGTAGCGACCGGCTGGGCTGAAATGGCCTGTAATTCCAGATGGGGTGGCTCGGACGAAGGGGGTCTCGCGGAATCGGCAAACTGCGCCGTGATGATGGACGTCGAGGGAAAGCAAGTCTGGGCCGTAACTTGGGTAGAGTTGGCAATGGCCACTGAATCCATTAGCTTCTCTAAATCATGGTATCCAGCCAATTCCTCTGAAAAAAAATGTACACCATTAAAAATAATCCTATTGTTGCATTTAGCAAAGCCGTGGATAATTATAAACAAACCACAAACAAAATTAAAAACTAAATAAAACCTGAGCAACTGGGATGCTTCTCTTTCTTGTGCTTCAGGACATCAAATCTCGACAGAGCTTTAAACTTGCAGTGATTGCAAGAAAACATGTGAGTATTTTTGTGTGCCTCAAACTCTGATTGGACTGAAACCTGTTGACAGTGGTAACACAAAATTAATTCTAATTAGTCATTTAATCAGTAACGATTGTTAATATTTTTCCCATCACAAGATTAATGTTTAATTTAATTCCAATCCCAGCTGGAATTAGTGAACCGTGACAACGTTGGAAAGCAAATTAATGCAAGCACTTAGTGCTGAAAATGTTCTCAACTCCACTGGTACCTTGAACTGACAGAAGTTGCACAAGTACTCCTTTATAGTCCTGACAGTTCCGTCTGCATCTATCGACCTGCTAGTGAAGATGATGTCCCTCACGGTGGAAAGCGGACGAGGCTGATATTCCCAGGCATTTGTGCACGGCTATAAGGAAATTTCAAGCATTGATTTTAATTTTGCATTTTGATTAATAGAAAGACAATATTATTTAAATGACAGTCATGTTTCTATGTTTCAACAGTTTGAACATTTAAACTGCAAACCTTGACTGCCAAACTGCCCAAAGTTCCATCTGCAAAGATTTTACTGGACAGGCTCACCGTTCCACAATCCGTCGGCTTTTGGGTCACAACGAGAGACGATGTCTTTGGTCCCGTACTCGAAACAATGTTCTGAACACCCATGCTCGTTCTGACCCTGATTTGGGGCAGCTGGGAGGGCTCGATCACACCAGAGAATGGTTTTCGACTCCCGCCTATGAGCATGGACTGCACGCCGGTGCGATTGTTTATGAGTAGAAATGTTTTTGAAGGCTGACTGCTCGTTCCTGTGAGAGTATAATTGGCTTGCTGTAACGGTGCTCCAGCAGCGACACTCAGAGCGACTGGAACTGCCTTTCCAATCGTTCTCGGAGAAACTTGAGGGGCAATGACAATTGGGTTCCCGATGAACTCCTGACTGGCATTATCACTCGGGAGTTTCGCAACCGACGTTGCTAAAAATTTGTCAGAATCTCATTTGTCTCAGTCAAACATAGGGAGATAAAGCAGAATATCATGAAATCATTGCCATACTTGTTGTGGAAACTGGAACCGTTTCTTCTGGTTCAGATTTAACCAAATCCAAATCAATCAGTTCTGCAGCAAAACACTTCAGTCAAGAATGTTCATTCATTAATTTCACAACTGAATTAAGGTTTTTACCGAATTGATTGTCCTTATTTGGTTTGGATGGATTTGACTTCACTTTAGTCATGGCGGCGTTCCACCTTTAAAAGCAATTTTGAGATTTAACACTCATATCTGCAATCGTTTGTGCGCCGGCGGCCTCTCACGGTAACATATACGAAAACAAAAGTGCAGATGGTAAAAAACTACATATCGCAACAAATCGCAGTTGAAATTATTTACTAAAATGATTCACTTCTTTTATATCGGTTCAACCAACGAGCTGGCCTAATCCAAGAAGTATCCGAGCAGCTCGCTAGCGGACAACCAGAATTTTTAAATGGGCGATATTCAAAGGTTGAAGGCTCTCAGATCATATAAAGCCAATGGTGCAACCAACAGCCTCCCTTTGGTCGGTCGTTGCAACCCGTAACAAGCGGAAGCTCCATTCACGTGACCTCAAATATCACGTGACGATACTTCTTTAAAAAAATATATAATATCGTATCCGTGAATTTTTCAGTTATTCGAGCTATTAAAACTGATAAACTATCGAGATCTTCGTCGTCTCGAAAACTGCAAAATTTGACGAACCGTGAAAAAATTTATAAAACATGCTTAATTTCTATTTGCAATAAATTATCTAAGATTTTTATATTTAAATCATTGATGAAGACGGGACTCTATTTCGAAATTTAACAAAGACACACCGTACTGAGATGGCAACAAGAGCAGCAATCAAGAAAAAAAACTACGTTGCATTTATCTTTTAAGAGCTATATTAAATTAAATATTTTGATATAGTATGATTTTCTCTTTAAATAATTTAATTAGCACCCTTAAACAGTTAACGTCGAGTCATATTTAATAAGCACCTTATCGCCCAGCATTGGTTTTTGTTTTCATTAAACTACTTCAACGGTTGTTCTTTCGTACACGTTCAATAATCTAATCCCCTGGTGATTGTAGCGACAAATAAAATGTTGACCAATTAAAATGTTTACATTCCGACAAATTTGTTTGCAATTATTTTAAATACGCTTAATTTATGCTGGTGTGCAATGGATCAGATATTTCTGGTTACCATTCTAGCAGTCTTTGTCCGTTGTCGCAAGCAAATGAACAAGAAGTTATTAATTAAATAAACGTATAAATGACCTAATAAAAATTGGCAGACCAATTCCTACCCAATGTTCTTCTGCAATTCATGAAGCATCTGTGATGATTCCAACAAGCGATAATGAGTTTTTGCTTATAGTTCCTGCATACGACCTGGACAGATTTAAATATATAAATCACAAAGCGCGTCATTGATTTTCCTAGATATTTTTAAAATTCAGATTTTATCATTTAGATAAATAAATTCTAGAAAACACAGGTCACGGCGAATAAGAATGGAACTTATCGGTGTAAATTAATATTATTATTTATTAACATGTAATTTAATCTGTTCATCAAATGAGTATAAAACTACAATGATTTTAGGAAAATTAAAAAAAAACTTTAAGAGCTTTTGCCTTAGTCTGAAAGTCATTCGTCATATTTGGTATGAAAGGCAATGTCTAACCTGTTTCAATTTAGTGGTTTACAAGATAATTCATGCAACATATTACTATTAATTATTCTTAAGGTTGAGGTTACAAATAATAATTTTTGTGCTTAAATATTTACATAATGCATACTATGCGGAATAATAAAGTGGATTCTCTATCCGTGAGAAAATAGACTATTCCTATTTTACGAATGGCATTTGCAATAATGACTGTACCAAATGTATTCCGAAATACAAATAGACATAATATAGAGTATAGAATACTTGACCAAGTACTTGTTCATACTTCATGTGTACTTCATTTATAATTGTAAAAACTCCGGTACATGTACTTGAATCTTCAGTACTTGCCTCACAATATACCATTTAATATTTGTCCTTCTATTAATAATTCAATTAAATATAATAAATTATATTTATAAGATGTATACAAATATAGATATTATTATCGTTAACATAATAAGCGCGCCGTAGATCGATACCGGTCGTGAGCGTTTCATTAAAGAAGTTAATTTAATAATAATAATTATTATTTTTATTAATAATGTAAACAATTAAATGACTAAAAAGAAAATAAACGATCGAACAAAGTCATTTAAACGTCGCCATTAATCGCATTACGTTTGGAAACAAATAAACTTTTAAAGAGGTCAGTAATTTTTTTTATTTGTTTATTTTATTTAATTAATTTTTAAAAATATATTTTCTAATAAGTTTTATTTCTTCAGCTTATTTTTAATAAAAAAAACATTATTTTTTTAAAATTAATTTATTAATTTTTAATTTAATTAATTTTTTTTCGTAATATTCAGAATCTTTTGCGAGGAACCTCGACGGCTTCGGTTGAGTTCTATGGCATGCAATCCAAACATCAACAGTGTACTCAGCAAGTGTCATAATAAATTACCAGTTGATCTTCCACAAATAAATCAGTTTCATTCACTTGCCCCCGAATACACAAAATTTAATACCAAGACTTATCTTGGCAATGGCCCAAACAGTTACCGCTGTCCAACCATCTTCATCTGTCAACGAAGTCCCATGCAAAACATCCCAATTGGCCGATAAAGTGAAAGGAGAACGAAGGATGCCAGTTGCCAACTTCATACCTGGACCGACTGTGCTGGACAGAGAGCTCGAAACCTATTTGAATGGAAGTGAAATGGCCTCTCCAGTGGAAGAGTTTCACAGAAGGAATCAAGTTTTGTGCAAAATCCTGGAAGTTTTTGTAAGCTGGATGAGGGAAATAAGTTTAAAGAAGAACGCACCGCCTTCCGGACAGATACGCCCTTTCGGTTCATTCCGGTTGGGAGTGGTCAACAAAGAATCCGATATCGACGTCCTGATCTTGGTACCTCAGCACATCGAGAGGTCGGACTTTTTCTCGTCATTCTACGAGGCGCTGAAAGATAAGGAAGGGGTGAAAAATGCAAAGACAGTTCCGGGTGCATTCGTTCCTCTCATCAAGTTGACCTGCGATGGAATCGACGTAGACTTGGTATTCACCCGCCTGATGATGCCCGAAATATCAGATAATATCAGCCTCAGAGATGATAGAATTCTCTTTAATCTCGACCCGGCTTGCATCAGAAGCCTCAATGGCTATCGAGTCAATGAAGAAATCTTGTGCCACGTGCCAAATTACGAAGCTTTCAGGGTTGCCCTGATAGCCATCAAATTGTGGGCTAAAAGGAGAAGCATATACTCGAATGTTCACGGTTTCCTGGGAGGTGTCTCATGGGCGATACTTGTGGCCAAAACGAGCCAGATATACCCCAATGCCTCACCGAGCTTTTTGATATACAAATTCTTCTCCGTCGTGGCAAATTGGACCTGGCCGGGACCCATGATGCTCAGGAAAATGTTTACACCAAATTGGCAATGCGGTGTCCCTTCGTGGGATCCGAAGATAAACGTCAGGGACCGCTACCATTTGATGCCCATCATAACCCCTTGCTTTCCTTATCAGAATACTACCTTCAACGTATCCAAATTTACTTTTGAGATTATGAAGCAGGAATTCAAAAGAGGCTTGAAAATCGTAGAAGATATAATGAATAATAATAGCAAATGGGACGCACTATTTACTCCCAAAGACATATCGAAGGCATACGAACACTACATGGTAATCACCGTTAAATCAGCAAACCCAATCGATCACTTGGAATGGACCGGATTTGTGGAATCAAAATTGAGAATTCTCAGTCTGCAAATCGAAAACAAAGTTAACTTGAAGTCGGTTCATGTCAATCCTAAACCCATCCCGGTAGAGGGATCGAAGACCGCTACTCAGTGGATATTTGGTCTTCTCTTCGAAAATTCTGAAGGCGATCAGGTCAACTTTGAATTGACCGATGATTTTCAAATGTTTGCCGACAAATTGTACAAGTGGTCTGAATCTTGGCGCAAAGATGGAATGAATGTAGAGGCCAACTTCCTCAAATACGAAAAACTCAACGAATTTTTCAAGAAGTCAAAGCCTCCCTCTTACTCCAGTATTTTGAAGGAGAATGCCCCGAAACAGGTTTGTTCGAAAAATAGCCAACCCACTGGGGTTGTCCAAACACAAAATACAAATAAAGCCACGAACGAAATAATCAAATTACGTGGCTCTTCCGAAAATACCATAAAGTCAAAGCCACAAAATCCTGCGAATCAGGCAAATATCAAGCCGGTTTCTTCTGAATACAAAACTAAATCTTCCAACGTTGCAAAGGAAAACCAGGGTGGCTATCAAAAAGGTTCAAGTCAATCCAAAATTAGTCAAGGTCCCAAAGGTGGTCCATCATCCATCAAGGATCGTCAGACTAATGTAAACAAGTATCAAAAGAATCAGAAGAATTTATCCGAAAATGCGAGGCCGACAAAATTCAACAAAGCATCTCCTCACAGCAACTCAAAGGTTCGTTGCGCCTAGAAGCGTTCCAGGAAATTTACAGAAGCCTTCACAGAGAATTATTTTAACATTAGCATTTTACAATTTTATTTGTAGTATTTAACCTTGTTTTATCTCAAATCGTGAATAAAAATGAAATGTCATTTTAATCCCTAGTTTTTGAATTACATAACTTTGCATATAATTCATAAATAATTAAATTATTTTTAAAGTAATCTTTCACACAAAAAAAAATTAAAAATCCAGCTACTAATATACTTTTAAAAAAATCGTGCGATGTCTCATTTGCAGATATAGAATGGCTTATTTAAGAGATCTAAACGTCTTCTTGAAAATTTGGCTATTTTTTTAAACGACAAGTAAATTAATAAACTCGTTTAAAGGGTCATTTTTATAATCAATTTTTATTTCATTGGAAATAAAATGTTGAGTGATAATTTTAAAAAGCATGGTCGATAAATATCTTTTGTGATGCTCTAATGGTCACGTTTACTTATACAACACCTTAACCGAATCAAATATGGCTAAACAAATCCCAGACTCTATGCGAGGTCTCCGGGCCTGCATCATTTGCAAGCTCGTAAAGACACAGCATCAATTTATGGAAAGTGGATGTGATAACTGCGAAAAATTTCTGAACCTGAAGAACAGGCGAGATACTGTCGATGACTACACCAGTGCAAAATTCAGCGGGTTGCTGGCCATGGTCAAGCCTTCAGAAAGCTGGGTAAGGAAGTGGAAGAAGATGGATGAAGACTGCATTCCAGGCCTCTATGCAATAAATGTTGTCGGAAGTCTTACACGTGCTGTCGAAAACAAATTGCCCGGGAGACGTTGAAATGAAATGACTATTTTAATCTGCGTTGTCTTTAAAATCTGATTCAAATAAAGTTTCTACAAGATGATGCCTGTCTTTGTGAAAACCTAATTTAAAAAAAAAACAGTAAGGCGACAAAACGGGGCTATAGCTTAAAATGTATGTTAAATGCAATTGAGTAAATATAAATAATACTTTCTAGTAAATGTTTAAATTTTAAATAGTTAGGAATCGAATTCATTAGTAATATTATGCATCATTGTTTTTGTTTATTTTTGGTGCCTCCGCCTTAAATTGAATAAAATGTCTATTGAAACTATACCGAAGGAATTGCGTCAGCTCAGGGCCTGTTTATTATGCTCTCTTGTCAAGGTTATTTTATTTTATTCCCAGAATAAAATTTATTTAAAATTTATAGAATAAATTTGTTAGAAATCCTATGTACGAAATGTACGACTCACGAAGATAAAAGTTGTCGTACTTCTGAATCTAGAAAATAAGCAGATTAGATGATGATGCTACTTAATCTTAACAGACAATTGACCAGTTCGAATACGATGGTTGTGAGAATTGTGAAAAGTATCTCCACATGAAGAACAATAGGGATGCTGTCTATGATTACACTAGCTCAAGTTTTGATGGTCTCATTGCAATGGCCAGTCCAGAGGATAGTTGGGTTGCAAAATGGCAGAGAATAGGTACTTTGACATTATCAATCTATCAATTGACTTCAACAATTGAGGAAATGAATCTTTAAATATGAAACATTTTGCATTCAATCCATCTTAACTTTGAATACAAGATTAATTAAACTATGGTATTCAATTAAAAGATTAAAGAATTGTTATTTATCAGATTATTTGATTGTTTTGCTCGTTGCAGATCGCTTTGTCACCGGAGTCTATGCAGTTTCTGTGACAGGAAGGTTGCCCAGTGGAGTCATAAACGAACTGAAAAGTAAAGGTGTCATGTACAAATCCAGAGATACCAGCATGAGTCTGATCAAATAAACAATGCATCCGCGTTTGACGCATTTTGCCTCGGTTTTATTTTGTCTTTAAATATTTTCACTTATGAAAAATAATTCTGGTCGGGTGCTGAAGCATCCAATTGTCTTGGTCGATAGCATTGTGGAGTCCAAAAGTTTGTTTTAATCAGAACTATGTTTGGAACATTTGCCTCATAGTGTCACATCAAAATTGGTCTGGCTTTGTCGTAGTGATGATGCAAATTGCTACTCATAAAGTTATGGATGTTTGTCTGGAATTGGTGCCCGAGATTTATTGTTTAGGAATTTCTTAATCACTCATTTGTGAGAATCATAATTTAATTAATATTAGTAGTATTGCAGTAATAATTAAGCTGTTTGTTATGCTGTTCATTAGAAACATAATTGCTAGTGTTACAATACACTCCAGCTTATCTTAAGCTAAAACATATGCTACAACTGAAAACATAAACACTTGAAATAAAAACAGAGACATGGTCCATCGCAAATGGTATAAAAAAATCAAAAAGTGTTGATGTTTTAAGCCATAAACATAAACAAGAATCAATTTAATTTTAATTTTAAGATCAAAAAGGTTTATTTTTTAATTATTAGTGGAGATGTTATTGGTGCTGGAAGGGCGTCCGTTAAAACAGTAATTACACACAGAACTCTAGTAATTAAGCTCATTCCGAGACCTCGGTTAATCGTCAATTTGGTCTCATTTTTTTCGTTTCGGAGTTTCCGTGATTTACTTGGTCGCTTGTCCTTTTGTTCCCAGTTTGCACTTTCGTTGACCTTTCGATCTGAAGGTTTTTATCGAAAGAACGTGCCAAGGAAAGGTTCATCTGTTCCTCCAGTGTAGCACGGGGACGAGGGCTTCTTAGACTGAAATCGTCTTGGAGATTTGACTTGCTTGTTTTGTTTTTCAGTCTTACTGGATGTTCAGTAAAAGGTATCGCGCGATGATAGTGGTGTCTTTGCAGGTAAGGGCTGGAATGTTTTCCAGAGTGTTCGTTGATATTTCGAAACCTTTCTGGGTCGTCTGAGACTTCATGTTTAATAGTCGTCTTCCAATATCTCGAAGGTATTAAAGCGACACCGTACGATGGCGGGTCGTCGAGTGATTCTTTGATGATGAGCTGATCTGAACTTGATTCTGAATAATTAGGATAGTCCACAAATTCATTTAAAGGTTTCGAATTCTGAGGCGAGGTGCTTCCTGGTGGATGAAAACTCAATTCGTTATTGCTGTGACAATCCTGAGATTCTTTTTGATTCTCTACAAAACTGTCTTTGAAATTCTTATGTTCGTTATTAGCATTAAAAACTGGATAATCCTCATTTCCTAAATTGCTTCCATCAAAATTTGGTGTAGGACTTGTTTGAGCCGCTATGCCATAGCAATCATTTGGGGATATGCTGTCAGTACGAGATCTCTGTTGTGTTCTCTTTGGCGAATTGATGTCCGTATTACTGTCCTGCAACCGCCAATCACTGTGTAATTTATCAGTTGCATTGCCTGGTACAAGATTTGCACACGAATTCCTTTCGCCGCTCTGTTCATCTTGCAATTCTATTTCGCTTTCAAAAAGTCCTTCGTTGAACTTTGAACACGATTCGTCAAAATTGTCGGAAGCAGTAGAAACGTTCTCATCCAGCCGATTTGAATCCGTGCTGTCAAAAGAATCTGAGGAGTTTTGGTCAGAAGTAGTTGTGTCTGCCTCGTTAAGATGATTGAATGTCGAATCGGGTTCAACAAAATTGTCATTGCTTTCATCCGAAAAGGAATACTCGCTTGGATTGCTTGCACTTCCGTCATATTCGCTAGTAAATTCTTCTTTCTCGTCTTCGTTTACTTGAGTCTGTCTAGAGTGGTCAATTGGTTCCAGTGTCTGCCTGTTTTCTGCACTTAAATAGCCCATTTTTGCCATTTCAATCCCGTTTTCAAGAGCTATTCTTCTTGAAGGACTGTTTGTCGAAGAAACTTCTTTATGAACATGCTCCACTTGAAAATGACAACAGCTGGATCCGTTGACCACCGTCTGATTTGTGCCACATGTCGCATTTGATAATCCGTTGTTTCCTGGCTGCTCCTCTCTGGAAAGTTGATCGCTGATGAAAATACTCGCCTTACTGTACACGTCCTGTCCATTTGGTTTGACCCAATACATGTTTAAAATTGATTCTGCGGTCGAATTATAACAGCAATGAATACATAAAGTCAACTAGATGAGCAATATTTGAACAATTTTCGAACTAAGCACGAAAATATTGACATCAGAGATCAGAACAAAACGTACCTTTTCTGGTTGGGTGATTGAAATGGATGTGATTGAGAATCTGAAATCTGGTCATTGCATAAAATTCACATTCCTCACATTTGAACATGTGACTCAACAGATGTTCGTGATATTTGCTTTCACTGGAGAAGGCCTGCAGAACAAAATGTTCGAGATTAGATTAGAGCAAACATGCCATCAAAACATAATAATTACTAATTAATTAATAAAATAATTGATAATTAATAATAATTTATTATCTGCTAAGTGACAGGTAATTGTTTTGGAGTGTTTTGAACTGACCTTGCAATCACAATAGTTGCACAAATATTCTTCTCTATCAGCTACTCTCTTTCCTAGATACTTTATCTCCATGGTGGCTGTTAGCTGTTGAAATAAAATAAAATTATAAATAAAAAAATTACAAATAAAAAATGTCTTAGAAGATTTTCAAATAAATACTTTGGTCTCCACAATGAACGAAGACCATTGGTCTAGTGGAAAGAGAAACAAAATTGTTTGTTTATTTTTATTTGTAGTCTTTGGCAACACCAGCGACTTACAATGTCTAATCATTTTGTACGATTTACCATTTCAACGTATCTCAAACATCTCTCTAACCATTGAAACCAATCCAGTTGCTGATTGGATGCCGATTTCAATTCTAAAATTGCTTTCGTCACCTCAATTCCTGCGTACTTTTCGTCGGGTTCGACGACCATAACGCCGTCAATCACTTTTATTGATTGATTCTCCTGACATTCAACCGGAAGTCGGGCCTCAATACCCAGTTCTTCGGGCGTCAGCGACAACATGGGCGACTGGATGCATGGATCCGCTGCTCTGCATTTCGACGAGCTATGAGAGTTAGAAGAAATGCTTTTGGAATCTGCAAGAAGACAATATTATATTAAATTGTTGGCAATTCTATTAGATTATTGGCAAACAATTAACCAAACAATTTATTAATTATTTTCATATATTATCCAGTAAATCATTTCGTTAATAATCGTAATAAGTTACTGACTCGTGGTTCGCTATTATATTATATTATATATTACATAAAATAACTTATATTAACGACAGCTTCCTTACACGGAGTGATGCAAGCCTTTACGTTCCTCGGTGGTGTCAGGAAGTTGATTGACTTCCTCTCCTTTTCAGTTTTGAATTTATTTTGATCTGCAGAAATTCATTAAAACGAGAGCGAATTAAAATTTTATTTATTGCTTCAATCGAAATGTAAAAACAAAGATCTTGAAACGTTTATTGGTGTTTCGTAAGAATCGTCTAAAAAATATAAGCGCAACAAACCTATTTTCCCAGGCTTAAAAGCCATCGGAGGATTAACTGGATAATAGCAGCACTGCGGAGCCATGTTTTGGTGACGACGACGACGACGACGATGATTGAAAATTCTTGATTGATTGAACAAATGAGGACGGAACAACCGGTATTATTAAATTAACAACCAATAAAAGAAACTAAAGTCAATTTTAAAAATAATAATATTATTGCAAAAAAATATTATCATCGTGCATTGCGCAATATATTTACAAAAAATTACATAATAAAAGAAATATAATTACGGGAAAAGTTACCGATAATAGGTAAATATTTATTACCTTCACACAACGATTGGATAACGTTATTGAATGTAATAAATTTATTTTTTCAGCTCCAAATACTTTAATATAATTTTACGAATTAATATCTCGAAAAGATTTAAAAGCAAATAATCTGAATTCACAATATAAAGTTAATAAAAAGTCTCGTAATAATAATAATAATAATAAAATAATAATAATAATAATAATAATAGTAATAATAATAATAATAAAATAATAATAATAATAATAATAAAAAGTCTCGTAACAAATAACTTTTAATAAACGAAACTTCTAATAAAATGAAGTATAGCCACGGAAAATGGAATTTCCGCCAAAGTTTTTAATAGCTACGTCAATGTGATCCTGAATAGACTGATTTTTGGTGCGAAGCATTGGCAACGCCACCGTACCTTGGCGCAATATAAAGAAATTTATTTATTTAATTATTTATTCCCTTTTTCGATAGCATTTTGCTCCAAATTATAAGTACGATACCTGGAAATGACAGGCCCATTTGAAGATCCGACGTAGTCTCATCGTGTTCTGATCTGACGAATAGAGTCTTGTTTTCTTTGAAAATTACGGTCGGCCTAAGATGCATTTTGCCTCCAGAACTAATCTAACTTTAAGCGAATGTTGTTGTTGTATACTTACGTCAGTTATTTAATTTACATTGATTTAACTAACAACTGATTCCTGAACCGCCATTTCTGTTTCTTAAACAATCGAGAAGACGCGATCGAATTTATTTTTAAAAAATGAAAACAGTTACAAACAAAATAAAACCAGTTGTGACCAAAAAATTTCCAGCAAAGCAAACAATTTAAATTGGTTCAAGATTTCCATTATAAATGATTTTCATGTGATGAAACTCAATGTAACAAGTTTGTTAATACCAAAATACCATCATGAACTGGCCTCAAGACGACAAATCTTATGCTTTAGAAACTAAAAACGTGATGTTCTTTGAAGATTGTTGACGTTTTGGGGATAGATTATAACTTTCATCATTCTTTCCTGCAGTCATTATTCGTAATTAATTATATTTTAATCACTTCCCGAAGCTAGTACTAGTTATTTTTCCAAGCTCGAGTCAGTACATCCAGGTTTTTGTTGCAGTTGGATGAAGAGACTTTCGTTGAATACTCTTCTGTGGACGTCACTTGAATGTTTGATTGCTGAATTTCTAGGGTGGAACTCTTTCTTGCACATTTTGCATTGCCAGATGATCGACATTTTTTCTGATTGGTCCTGATCAGAGTTGCCACCGGAACTAGATGGAGATCCGGATATAGACTTGTCCGGTAAGGAGTCAACGTCGATGACTTCAATGAATTTAACGGCTTTTTTCTTTCGATTTTGAAGAGTTTCTAATCTTCCAGAAGGACTTTCTTTGCTCTCGCTTTCATTCTGAACGTGGTTTTTCCCTACATTCCACTCGATTTGTGTTGGCACTCCTTGACCTGCACTCGGTGATAAACTCGGATTTTTGTTTTGATTCGAATAGGAACGAATGAGGGTCTCGAGTTCTCCTTGTTGGCCTTTTTTCGTAATTTGGCCGAAGCTAACTCCCAGTGGACCCTTCTCTGTATTCACCACAGAACAATGTCGCTTCAATTTGGGTTCTGTGTTTTTATATTTCGAAAAGAGAGGGGAAGAGCATTAATGGACCGATTTCGAAGCATAGATATAATAATAACAGAGCAAATATCGCTCAAATCAGAATGACATACCGGTGAAGACTTGATAGAATAAAGAACGAGTTTCTCTTTCCTTACAGAAGAGCGAATTTGTCTCCGAATTCCTGGCATGTTCGTCGCGGAAAGCATTCTGTTGATTAACAGATCCATCCACAAAAGAAAACAAGAATAATTAAGGAAACAATATAAATTAAATCGTTATTTTATCAAACTTCAACCGAGAATAAATTTCAAATCTCACCGAAAGGTCGCAATTATTCTCCATCAAGTCACTTTTTCCACAGCTTGTAAGATTTTGGTTGCCCTTGAAGCTATTGGTTATTGAATTGCTGTTAGATGGACTCACTCGGACCTCACTTTCGATATCTTCCATCGGTTCGATGATTATTATTCCGTTTACAATCCTATTGGGAATGTCACGTAGTTTCGGATGACGAAGTTGTGGAGATTCGCGTGCAGTTTCATTCGAGGAAGAAGACGAAATTGCTTGCTGTAGGGATGCTAGGATAGGTTGTCTGCTTGTGACAGCAAAGGTATTTGATCTCTTCGAATTCATCTGGTCTGTCAAATGGTCTGAAATGATTGAGAAACACGAGCGAGTTTAGCAAATTTTTGAGAAAATTAGTTTAAAAACAGTAATACATAGCTAAAAATAAAATTTAAAAACACACACATAAAACATGAGGGACATCATCGAAGTATGACTAAGACCGACCTCCGATTCCAATTCCTAAAAGATCTTCAACTTTCTTCGTACTTCCGCAATTTGTGACAAAATCCTGAGTTTGTTTTCTGAACCAAAACTTGTTGTCTTTGTTTCCTGAAACAACATTTAGTATAATCCACACTGGCTGCAACTTCTCGCAACATTTAATGAACCGAAATAATATGATTTCATTTCAAAATGGACATTCGAACAATTGTAGTAATAAACCTTCAAAGTTAAAAATTCAATTAATAATCAAACAATACCAAATAATTGGTCAATTACTATTTAATTATTACTTAAGGATCGACCGAACTTTTTCAGACTCTGAGATGTGCGCACCACACCTTAATCTACGTCGACATTTACATTGTTTCTCATTTGAAGGCATCATTATTATTATTAATATTATTATTCAGAAAATATTATCTACTTTTATCTTTTAAACATTAAATTATCAGTTTTAAAAATGAATAAAAATCAATTACTGGTATTATTTCTCATTTCCAATTTAATCTTTGGCATCTTCGGGGTACAAATTGATGATTTTTCTGCACTTGATGTCCTGCTGTAATGGAGTATACTTATAAAGCAGAATATGAAACCACAACATGACAGAGATTGCCAATTACAATTTAAAATAGTATTTTATAATTTGTCTCCATAAAATCAATTAGTTAAGGTCAATCACAAATGGAAAGTTCCAGGAAACCATACATGTTTTTTTAAAGAGCTCCTTAACCGATTTTAAGATTTCGTTGCTGAGTCTGCGATCTGTTGAAACAGAACAACGAATTGAAAATGACTTAAAAGTCCATAATGGCAGGTTGAATCAAGTTGAACCTAGAATCAAAATTTCAATACAACCTGAATTACAAACGGATAGGAAACTGTAACAAGCCAGTAAAAATCGTAGATCATGCATATTCATGGCGAAAAGTCTGAATTTTTCACAAAGATACCAAAACGCATTTAAATAAAATAAATCTATAATGTATTTATCATTTAAATAACTTTGATTAAAATCAAGAAAAGCATTGAATAAAAATAGTTTTATTTATTTTATTCTCAAAATACATTTTTCAACTTTGTTCTATACAAAATGGCTGCAACTAAAGAAAGATTGAGGAGCCTGGATTAAACATTAATACTTAAATTGCAAATATAAAATCTCATGTAAGAGCAGAAGAAATGCAATAATTCGGGAATGTTTTTTGCACTCTGCGTCAAAGTTTTTTAAATGTATCAGCTCTACATGTTATGGGAAGACGATTTAAAGACGCTGTACTTTTTTTAAATTTTAACTTTTGTGTATTATTTATCCACAAAAAAAATCTATCTATTTTGTAGATTATTATTGTATATTATATTATATTGTATATTATTTATCCACAAAAAAATGTATCTACTTTGTTGTCGAGGCAAAAATCCCGAATCATGTATTTACTTTGCTCAATACTTTTTGGGCGGTAATTTCACAACTAGATTTGCTTTATAGTTCAGTTTATATTAAAAATTTATTATTTGAAGTATACATAAAACCTCCCCGGCACAAATCTCTTGAATAAATATACATCGACATAACTATCGAAATGGTAAAAGACAGATTAAATGAATTACGAGAGGCTGCCCATCTAAAGCATGTAAGAGGAGCTCAATTTGTTTATTCGAGTCAACATTTTATCGCTATTACTTGTACGTCAACTGGTTATAGGTGCCAGAAGATGATTCTGAAACCCAAGTTTCAATTAAAAGTCCTTTAAAACAAAAGGAAAAACCAAAGTCAGAGGGACCACTGGATGGTTTCTATAGCCAGGTACTTGTTGAAATAATGCTGTTTATAAAAATATATTAACAGTTTACATTTATTTAGCCAATTTTTAACGTGCTCAATTTTATACCAAAGGGATGTAAGGGAACCAAATATATAAGAATGCATTTCATTTTATTACGAATATTACATATTTAATATAACCATTTCCAAATAACTATAAAGTCAATATATTACTAATAATAATAATAATTATTATTATTATGTAACAATGAATACACATCACCATATTAACATTAGGTCGACATTAAAGACAACATGGACATCCTTGAACAAAAAATATCACAAATCAAGAAGATGAGAGCAGCCATAATATCTTCACCTCATGTGGATGAATGTTGGTTTATTTTGCAATTTGATTTTTACAAAAATAACTATTGAAGTAATAATAATAATAATAATAACATTAATAATAACAATAATAGCTGCCTGAGGTCTCTGGATGAGATTTGGCTTGTTGACCGGTCATGTACGACTGAGATTGAGTTTGAATATAATAATAATAATAATAATAATAACAATAATAATAATATCATCATCATATAATCTACTTTATTACATAACACCACGTTATGACATTGACCTAAGCCGTTTTTTTTTTGCATAAAACATATATTTCGTTATTTACAGCTTCAAGGAGAGCCTTGGATGAAATGTCGAACGAAATACAGAAACTGTCGAAGGAGATTCACAATCAACTTAAAAGTAATTTTGTTTCATTTCCAAATCCATCGATCCATCGATTCTTTTTGATTTCTAGATTTGTTTCTCTGAGCTGAGGTTCTACCTTAGTCTTAGTGTTAATTCATGATGCTTAATTGGTATGGTTAATAACTTAGTATTATTAATTTATTAATTAATTTATTCATTCATTAATTTATTCATTTTTCATTCATTAATTTATTCATTTATTAATTTATTTATTCATTAATCCAATTGATCAGTTGATAATTGGTTAATTTAAATAAACGATCTCCAATCGTTGGCTCGTTTAGAATTGGACGAGAAGGTCAAGGAGGACGAGAGAGCGAACGAAGAGTCGAGGAAAAAAGGAGGCGGAGACATTCACCAGGCGGAGTTGAGGATGAAGAAGTTGCAGGTGAAGATGACGTGACTTATGATCGACATCAACATAATTCATGCTGGCATAGATTATTATAATTTTTTCTACATGACGTTTGCATAAATCTTCACGTCGTTTTACTCGTTCCTATTCGGTCCGTGGCGAGCGATTTCGAGTAAGTTTTTCGTGCGTGTTTTTGAAGCACTCCTATTGGGTGGAGAGGTTCAAAGAGAAGATGACCGATTACCACGAGAACCAATTGCAGTACCAGGAGCAGATGAAGGGCCTTTTTAAGAGAACCCTCAAGATAGGTTAGAACTGCCCGTTACGTTGCGATCTTGCGTGCATGCTTCAGCTGTGCATGGCATTGCATAGTATGTGACAAGAGACCTCTCTTATACCATCATCATTATAACTACAAATTGACCAATTTTTAAAATCCCTTAAAAATATAAATCCCTGAGAATGTTGAGACATTCAAAGACATTCAAGTTAGACCTGGAGTTTATAGAAAAGTCTGCCAAAAAATAACTAATCATCACCACCACCACCACCCCTGAATCCATCTGCTGTTCATGTTAACCTCTTTAGATAGTATAAGTTAGTCTCGATACAATTAGGTGTTTTGCTTTAAAATGTTTTTTTTTTTTGTTGAAATTGAATTCCGAGATGGAATTACTTCCAGAATGATTTCCGAACTGCTAAATGGGATTTCAAGATGTAATCTTTTTGCTCCTGTTTAGAGACGAGTACTGAAATAGGTCGTAGCTGAAAATGGTGTGCTTTGCTTGGTAATGATCGTCAGACGTATTAGAGGCAAATAGGAAAATTTATTTATCATCCTTTTTCTTTTATTTTTCTTTTATTTTATTTCTTTGCGATGAAAAATCTCCAGAGAAATTTTCTTGGCATTCGTGCCATTTACTTACATGATTTACAAAGCACCAGACGACTGTTGAAACGAGATGGATTGAAACGAAACGATTGTTTTCAGTCAACAAGGACATGAAGGACGAGGAAATCGAAAAAGTTCTCGAAGGAAACGGAGACAACCAGCTGTTTGCAGTTCTGGTGAGTTGGTGGTTGTTGTTGTTGCTGTGTGCTACAGTGGTTGTTGTTGTTGCCGGATGGTGTTGCATCGAGAAGAGTAATTAGCGAAGCAAAAAACACTACACAAAGAAAACAGGCAGCCGAGATGTGAAATAAGGAAGAAGCGCAGCAAATGTTTACTTGACATAGCATCGCATGCATCTGCATGGATTCATTCCTAATGCTTGTTGAATAAAATATCTGAGAATTGATATCACCACCATCATCATCAGCATATTTGATCTGAATTGAATTCACTTGACTTAAATTAATTATTACTTAATCCTAACAACTCCTGTAACTGTTCGTTAATCATCGATTAGTCACGAACTCGACAAACCGCCGCCGTCGTCGGGTTCTCCGCGATAATGACGACGATAACATCGATAATGTTTTTGCACCGGTGATAAAAAATGTTGACGTTTATTCGACGTGGAATTTAATTCTACAAAATGCATTTCCAGCGCGAACTAGAACGACGACGAGAGGTCAAATGTCCCTCGGTTCGATCTATAGATTACTTTTCATCCTATCCTTCAATTGGCTAATTTTTGTTCGACCCTCGCACGCAAAAGCAATTGGCGCAAGTGGAGAAGGCGAAACTGGACTTGAGGGAGTTGGAAGAAAGACACCAGGACCTTCTGAACCTCGAGAAGAGCATCCAACAAGTCAGGGACCTTTTCCTCGACATAGCCATCCTCGTCACCGAACAGGTACGTTCGATGTCGGACGTTCGACGGGAATTGTTTTTATTTTTTAAATTTTAATTCTTATTTTTATTCACTATATTTAATTTTAATTAATCGATTAAGGTTGATTAAATCGCCTTTAAGGGAGAGAAATTAGACAGGATAGACAAGCACATGCTCGAGGCGGGGGAGTACATCGAGTCAGCTCGGAAGCAGACGGAAAAGGCCGTGGTCAGTCAGAGAAGATTCCGGAAGGTTTGGCAGACGCATTCCTGGCACATCATATGTCGTATTTAATTCTAAAACTCTGCAATAGCGCGCTAATTGTCGCTGTTTAAAATTTATATTTAATGATTTATTTTTAATAATTTATTTTTAATGATTTATTTTTATTGATTTATTTTTAATAATTTATTTTTAAATTTGTTTTTAATAATTTATTTTTGTCATAAAAACATGTCTTAGAAAAAACTATGATTACAATAATTGTACAACAGGAGCATCTCTAATTTGCAGAGAAAGTGCTGTCTCATCAGCATCGTCGTGATATTAGTTTCCTTTCTGGTCATCGCCATAGCCCTCTCGATCGTCTTCAGGTGACCTTCAAACGATCCTTTGACCAAGGACCCCGCTTCGACCGACGCGACTCTGAGTTCCTTCGACCTCGGTCGGTCAATTCCCCCCATTCCAGAAGTGGGAAAGATCCGGCCGACAGCTTTGCTTCCGATTCCCGCTTTTGTAGACGGTGGTGCGACTTGCGAGCGACAGCGTAATTTGTTTAACGTAATTTGCAAAATCGTGCCTCTGGGATGTAATTTCAGTTTGCTTCATTTGTTTAATTTTTTGGTTTTTTTTTTATTAAATCAATTTATTTATTTATTATTCGACTGCTCTCAATAATAATATCCTTCTGCTTCTTCTTCTTCTGGAGTTACTTAGATATTGAAAGCAAATGTGATTTTTTTTTTGCTGCTTTTGAACCTCGACTCGTGCAATCCGTCCGTCCATCCGTGCCTTGCTGTTCAACCATGCCTTACTGTAGCCTTTGAAAGCCAATGAAATTATAGTTTTTATGATTTATTATTTTGGATCGGGGATTCTAATCATCGTACCTTTTAGATCTTAACAAGAATTCGTTGGCATCTGCTTGCTATTATTATTATTGTTGTTATTATTATTACTATTATTATTATCTATTAAATCGCCTATATTATTATCTATTGTTATTATTATTATTATCTATTAAATCATCTATATTACTATCTATTAATATTATTATTATTATTGTTATTATTATTATTATCATGTATAATTTTTTTTTGTCCATTAATGCCGAAATAAAAGCAGGCGGGAAGTTTAAATTGTAATTTAAGAAAAAAAAATTAAAGAAGAATAAACTTCGAATTGAAAACGAAATAAGTTTGAATTGCTGTTGTTGTAACCCTGGTTCAAAGGACGACAAACGCGACTGCAAACAACTACAAACGAGACCAACGATTGCTAAACTGCTAATTGGCAGAGCGGCGAAATTATCATCGATTTGACGAACTCGGTCTGGTGAGATCGAACGACGGTGATTGAGCGATTGCTTAATGCTGATTGATTGATTGATTGAATGATTGATCAGTACTGATTGGGTGATTGATCGATGCTGGTTGAATGAATGATTGATTGATTGATTGATTGATTGATTGATTGATTGACCGTCAGCTGGCGAGACGGACGGCAAGAAAGATAAACATTCTCCCTAAGAGTCCTCTGACTACGGCGTAACATCTTCTTTGGATAAACACGTACAGACAAGTTGAGGTATCATCTGCACACGTACAAGTCCCTGATGAGAATTTCTTTCTTTTTCATAAAAAAAAAATTAAAATAAATAAATTCCGCGAATTCAAACGTCCTCTACTTCTCTGTACGAAGTAACGCACGGACGTAGACACACGTACACACACAAACACACACGGTGTTACGAGTAATGCCAAACAATCATTCAAAAAATAATTTAAGTGGTGACGACGACGACGACGATGAGTTTAAACGATTAAAAAGTCGAAACGAACAGAAAAAGAAGGAACGAATGAAGGCAGCGTTAGGTTGCCTGAAAGGTGAAACTTCTGCCTGGATTGGCCATCGGACCCGCGAGAGGGGGCTGCGAGTCCCAGGGTGGTCCAGGACAGACGTCCCACGATAGTTAATTCTTACTTAAATCGAAATTTATGAACTTTGTTGAAAGTTGTTAGCGAAACTTTGACTGGAAAGATCTTGTTGCCAAGACGTTCGTCTTGGAAGGAGACTAAACGAAACTGATTGATTGATTGGTTGTTTCAATTGATTGAGCATCATTTTTTTTCCTTTGTCAACCTGGAATTTCCATTTCCTAGTTTCAATTCTCATTCTGCAATTCTTTATACGACTGACTGGTCAGTGTAACTTTGCATTCTATACACAGTAAGGCCTGTTGTCGTGCTGGAAAAGATCAACTCTCAAGAGAAAAATAAAACTTTAAGAAAAAAGAGGGACTTCCAGAGCACCATTGTATGGTTATTTACACTTGAGTGCGTTATAATATATTCAGTAAAATAAAATGTAAATATCACAGGAAATTGTGGCTCTTTGTAACCAAAAAAAAAGAAAAGAAAAAAGATTTAACTGTTAAAAATTCAAATTTAAAAGACGTGCTATAAAAATAACTTCTCTTTTGACGGAGCCCAAGTCGTGAAAAAACAAACATTGAAAATGAAAGCGAAACCAAAAAATAAAAAAAATAAAGAAGACGAAGAAAAGAAAAGAAAATAAAAGAAAAGTGACTCTCCACAAAAAAAGGAAAAACCGTCGAAATATCACACGCGCATCGCGATAGTCACATGCCACGCACACAAAAAAGATTTGACGAAGGAAAAGAAGCAAAACTCGTATAAAAAATAATCTGAATTTATCACTTGGTACAACTCCGCTGTTCGCTGAATCAGCACTTGACTCTTCCCCCCATGTGAGGAAGAGGAGAGATATTGGGGAGTAGAGAGAGATACAGAGAGAGAGAGACAGACAGAGAGAAAGAGAAAGAGAGAGAGAGAGATACAGAGACAGATAGAGAGAGAGAGAGAGAGATACAGAGGCAGATAGAGTAAGAGGCAGCAGGTTAGATGGAGTTCACTGCCGATGGAAAGATGGAAATACAGTCTTCAAGGAAGAGACCTCTGGTGACTAGAATTTAATTTTGAAGATTTTTTTGTGCGTGTTTTTGTAAACACTGAATCGTAATTTCGGTGCTAAAATAAACGAATAGAAAGTTTAAAATGTCGAACGATTTATGATTTTAAAAAGAAAAACGCGAGTCCAAAATTCCGGCAAAGAATTCGAAAGATAAAAGAAAAAGATGATACGGGAATTTTTACTTTCGATTATGCAGGTATTCACAATCTTAAACGCTTCCAGAAACAAAAACCAGAATGGAAAACTCGAAGAGGAAATGGAAGAAGGAAGGAAAATAAAAGGATTGAATGAACGTCTTGAAAGCATGGATGGATGGATGGATGGATGGATGGATGGATGGATGGATGGATGGATGGACGGACGGACGGACGGACGGATGGATGGACGGACGGACGGACGGACGGACGGATGGATGGATTTATGGATGGGCGATTGAAAGAGAGTATAGATATCTTGATCGATGAACGGAGGGCTGATGGAAAATAGAAAGATAGAATGAGTAAAAGAAAAGAAAGGAAAAAAAGGAGGAGAAGAGGAGGTTAAAGGTTAAGGAGAGAGATAGAGATAGAGACAGAGATAGAGAGAGAGATAGAGATAGAGAGAGAGAGAGAGAGAGCCACGGGTGCCCAGCGAATTGAACACGCCTCCCTGAAGTGATGCTCAATTAGATTCAATGGAATTCTTGCAACAGACATCACTCCTTGTGAAAGTGCGTCTAAAAAAAGTTCGAAGTTGGATCGAAAGAAAGGACAGTAATAAGGCCTCATAATATAATATAATATAATATAGTATAGTATAATATAGTATAATATAATATAGTATAATATAATATAACAAAGAGCAGCCATGTACACTGGTCTGTTGTCAAAGACTAGCTATAAAAATACTTCATCTTCATCATCTTCATCTTCATCTTCCTATTTCAGGCGCAACAACGTATAAAAAAATATCACTTGCTACGCGTAACCTTTTCAAATCTTTTTTTTTTGGTCGCTTTTCCTCCGCGTTTTTTTCCAAAT